>OZ012741.1:545157588-545247588 GCA_963859935.3 Lathyrus sativus
TTGCTGCAATGCTCTCTTGGATTCTGGTTCTGAATGTGACTCTGATGTCTTACTTCTGAATGTCTAGCTTTTGAAGTCATTATCTTCTGAAGACTAAGTGTTGAAGACTCTAAAGACAAGGTTCTGATGAACAAAGTTCTGAAGACTCTGAAGACTTGAGTTTCTGAAGATTAAATGCTGAAGACTCTGAAGACAAAGTTTTGCTGAACAATGTTCTGAAGACTCTTAAGACTTAAGTTACTAAAGACCAAAGGTTCTAAAGATTGAGTGCTTAAGACTCTGAAGACAAGGTTCTGGCGAACAAGTTCTGAAGACTCAAGACTTTGAAAACCCAGTGATCAACTCTTCTACTCATGCTTCAATCATCTCTATTTAGAAGCCTCTGATGTACAGAAGATAAGATCAAACGTTTACGAGGGAAATAGTATACAGTATATATCAAATACGTTATATTCCAATACCATTCCACTACCCTTATTTGGTGGTACAAAGGACAACTTTTATGTAGATTTTCATCCCCGCCTAACGATATTATTTCAAGTCGTCATCTATCTAAAGGATATTCCTGATCTTCCCTCCAACAGATCTTTTTCTGTCTAGATAAGGACTTGATTACTTAAAGAAAATATGACGAATAAAGACGAACTATGAAGAAATGATGTAACAGTATTGAAGCACCACAATACAAAGAAAGAACATTGTTCATATTATATAAATTTTCTTTAAGTCATTTGAGCTATTAATAGTGTTTATATTTGCTTGTATAGAAGCAATTCATCGTAAACATTTTTGTTCAAACAGTTGTTTATGATTCCTTAAGGGACCAGTTAGGTCAGAATCCTTAAGAAGAGATAGTTAGTTTTTTGGTTGTTAGTCACCAGCGATTGCTAGTGCAGTGTAATCAGTTGATTATAGTTGATTAAGTCCTTGTGTATAAGGCAAAATCACCTTGGCGGGTGGACTGGATTAGCTTGATAGTTTTCAAGTGAACCAAGATATATTGTGTGTCTTTCTCTCTTGTTAGTTTATTTGTGATCTTTACTAGAGTTTCACAAAAAGCTTTCATTTTTGAAAACCCAATTCAAACCCCCATTTCTTGTGTTTTCTCACATCTTCACATGTGGTACTTGGATTCAGGATGCAGCAACCACATGACAAGAGATAAAGCCTGAATCACTAAGCTAGATGAATCAGTCGAGAAAGTAATAAATTTTGCAAATGGAAGGCACATTATATCAGGTGGAAAAAGAGATATTTTTATTGTCAGGAAAGATGGTAGAAAAGCCAACATCAGTGATGTGTTGTGTGTACCATCAATGACTCGCAAAAAGGTATCACATGAAGATAGAAAAGAATCATATGAAGGTGTATCATAGTGATTGAAGGCGGATTCTGAAGTCACCATTAGCAGACAACAAGACCTTCAAAGTGGAGATCAACCTACTTGATCACAAGGATCTTGCTTCAACTGCAGAAGAAGATAAGAAATGGCTACAATATCATAAGCATAAACATCTAAACTTTAGAAGCTTGGGTATGCCCAGCTAGAAGAAGATGGTGTGTGGCTTACCTCAGGTGAAAGAACTAATTCAGGTGTTTGAGGAATGTTGCAAAGCAAAGTAGGCTGGAAAAGAATTCGAGCGTGACTTGCCAATGAGGTCAAAGGAAAAGCTAGAGTTGGTTCACTCTGATGTGTATGGATCATTTGAAGTGAGGTTGAATGGAGGTAACTACAACTTCTTAACCTTCATAGATGAATTCAATAGATATAAGTGGATTTATCTTATTTAAAGGAAGAGTGAGGTATTCACACATTTTAAGAAGTTCAAATTGCATGTCAAAAAGTAAAGCGGATGCAAGTTGAAGAAATTGAGAACTATTGGTGGTGGTGAATACACTTCTCTTAAATTTGCTAGATTTTGCAATGAGGAAGGTATAAAGTGTGAGGTCATTACACCCTATACACCTTAGCATTATGGCATAGCTAAGAGGTAGAATCGAAGTATACTGAACATGACTAGAAGCATGTTGAAAGCTAAAGATATGCCAAAGAGACTCTGGGCTGAAGCAGCTTCGACATTAATATATATTCTAAATAGATGTCCAACCATGAAAATGGTCTAACAGACTCCTTATGAGGCTTAGACAAGTGTGAAGCCAAATGTTAGTCATCTTAGAGTTTTGGATCAATGTGCTTCAGACATGTACCTAAATAATTGAGGAAGAAACTAGATGATTGAAGTCAGACTATGGTGCTCATAGGTTATCATTCGACCGGTGCATACAAGCTGTATTCAGCAAATGATGATAAACTAGTGATCAGTCGAGATGTTCTAGTGGATCAGAGATAATGGTGGGATTGGAGTTAAGGGTCAGTTTGATAAGAGTCAGATACAGTCACAATTGTGTTTGAAGAAGACCAACAAAGTAAAGTCCTAACAAATCGAAATGAATAACCACCTAAACAAAGTGTTAGAAGATCGACTAGAACAAGAACTGACTTGACAAGGCTAGTTGGTTATGAGATATTTCGAGATCAGGCAGTCGATGCAAATGGTGACTTGATAGAAGAAGTGATGATGATGGTTGAAGCAAAACCAATAAATTTGGATTAAGGAATAAACAATTCGAGTTGGTTAGCAACCATGAAAGAAGAACTCAAGTCAATTGAGAAGAACAAGACCTGAGAGCTTTTCGAAAAGTCAGTCAAGAAGCCAATTGGTGTCACGTGGGTTTACAAGCTGAAATGAAGGCCTAATGGAGTAATTATCAAGCATAAGGCAAGACTAGTGGCAAGAGGTTTTCTGCAAAAACTTAGTATTGATTTTGACGAAGTGCACGCACCTGTGGGGAGACCAGAAATAATCAAAACTCTTGTGTCGACAACAACATATAGAGGGCAGAAGATACATCAGTTGGATGTAAAATCAACATTTCTAAATGGACCTCTAGAAAAAGAGGTTTACGTCAGTCAAACACCAGGATTCAAAATCAAAAGATAGGAGTTGAAGGTGTATAGATTGAGGAAAGTCCTCTATGGTTTAAAGCAAGCTCCAAGAGCTTGGAATAAGAGAATAAGTTGTTTCTTGATCGAATCATGTTTCATAAAGTATGTCTCTGAACATGCAATGTATGTCAATGATGCAGACAGGGTCAGTTGAATCATCATATGCTTATATGTAGATGATTTATTAAATACAGGTGCAGATGAAACAAAGATAAGAAAAGTCAAGTCGAAGTTGATGCAAGAGTTTGAAATGTTCGACCTAGGAAATTTGTCATATTTCTTAAGGGTGGAGTTCAAAGAAACAAGTGAATAAATGTTCCTGCACTAAAAGAAGTATGCCTAATATATCTTTAAAAGGTTCAAGATGTGCAACTATAATGCAGCTGGTATGCCATTAGAAATTGGAGAAAAGTTAAATAAGGAGAAAAATTATGAGTTTGTAAGTGCTACATTGTACAAAAAAATCTTTGAATCCTTGAGGTATCTTTGCGATACCAGGCCAGACATTTATCAAAGTGTCAGATTATTAAGTAGATTCATGGAGAAACCCCAAGAACTTCATCTCACTGCAGTTAAGGGGGTGTTGAGATACATAAAAGGTACGGTTGATCAAGGTGTGATGATGCCAAGGTAGATGAAAACCAGCATATATGTAGAAGTATATGACTACACTGATTCAAATTTCAGTGGAGATCGGGACAAAAAGAAGAGTACTACTGGCTACATATTCATGATCGAAGACACTCCAATATCATGGAGCTCAAGGAAGCAAAGCATGTAGATTTGTCATATTATGAAGTCGAGTATGTGGCTACATCATATGAAGCATGCCAAGCAGCATGGATAGAGATGTTGTTCAAAGAGCTCAAGATAATGGAAGCTAGTAAAATAAAGTTGTTTATCAATAACAAGTCAGTTATCGATATGGAGAACCACCCGGTAAGTCATGGTCAAAGTAAGCATATATAGAGGAAATATCATTTTCTAAGGGAACAAGTCAACAAAGGAAAGCTTCAATTTAAGTATTGCAAGATAGAAGTGCAACTATCTGACATACTCACCAAACCCCTGAAGAAAGTCAGGTTTGATGGTTGAAGAGAGCATCAGGATGAGAAGTCTCGAGAACATAAATTAAGGGGTGTGTTAGAAGTTGTAATTCGATGTTCTGATTGAAAGCTAGCATTCAATCATGTCGAAGCAGCTAGTTAAAAGTTCAAGAGTCAACTGTATTCGATGGAGTAGAATACAACATATAGTAGTATCAAAATATAACATGTAATTTTGTATTTTACATTTTTACGTTTTGGACTTAGATTGGTTTGTGTAGATTGGTCATGGGCTGAGTTTCCTATATAAAGAGCTTTATATGATGTAAACAAAAAACGTCACTCAATCCTAATTTTCATAATTTAGTTTATAATTTTCTCTCTTTTCTCTCTTCTTCTTCTCGTCTTTCATCTTTCTTGAAAACATTTATTCTAACGAGAGAGAGAGAGATGGTCAAGAGGATGAAGATGATATATATATATATATATATATATATATATATATATATATATATATATATATATATATCTGTGTGTGTGTGTGTGTGTGTGTGTGTGTGTACACACACGCACACACAACACACACATACACACACACACACACACACACACACAGAGAGAGAGAGAGAGAGAGAGAGAGAGAGAGAGAGAGAGAGAGAGAGAGAGAGAGAGAGAGAGAGAGAGAGAGAGAGAGAGAGAGAGAGAGAGAGAGAGAGAGAGAGAGAGAGAGAGAGAGAGAGAGAGAGAGAGAGAGAGAGAGAAGATGAAGATGATATGCAAATGTGCCCTTTATATGGATATGCATAAATTGTTTTTCATGCGAGATTGTTTTAAATATCTAAGAATTTTGTAAACCATCTCAAAGTGTTCTTCATATGGGGTATATAAATTGTCTGACAATGCTAATAGAGTAAATAATATCAAGTCAAGTATGTGACAAATAAATTAAAATTTTAATTATTTGGTTGCATCTTCTTATATTTATAGGTGTATTTTCTTTTCCACAAACTTTACTTTTAGGTCTATGGGAGTATCAACAAATCTGCATCCACTCATACTTGTCTTTTTTTTCCAAGAGATCAAGAACATATTTTCATTGGGACTCTATTATTCCTTTAGATATCCTCAATAAGTGATTTCAAAATTTAATGCTAGTTTTTCTCTTATTTCTCTATTTTTGTCACATCGTCTCTATTAATAACTATATGAATGGTATAAATGATTACTGGAAAACAATAGCCTACATGACATATTTGGAACATATAAAACTTCTTGTAGGGTTACAATGGATAAAGAATAACATACATTTCTTACTACAGTTGGAAAAGAGCCATCATTAACCTTAAATTTTAAATTACTTGCACATGGACTATATTAAGAAAACACATTAGACTCTTGTGTCATATGTTTATTAACACGTGAACCAACAATCCGAGTATAACTTAGTTTGAAACTATAAAAAGCTAACTCTAAAAATCTTTGGAAGGATACTGACGCCTTTAATCAGACCATGGTTCAGAGTGATTTTAGGATATCATAGTAGGTGTCTTTTACAACATTCAAAATTGTTTTTACATAGGCAGGAACATGAAGGTTTTTTTTTAATACCTTCCTCTATCAAATTAGTTTTCCAAGAAATAGTTAAAATCTTTTTGGATTCCAGAACCTCTAATTAGGATATGCTCTTGCTGGTTTCAAAACATCACCATTAAGAAAACCGTATTTTCCTTCCTGTCTAAGATAATTCAAACACTTTAGGATTATTGTGTCTAGATTATCACATTTAGACAATAAATACTAATATGTAGAGAATTATTGTTAATCCACCTCAATAGGATACAGGTTTTGTATTTTTGTAACCACTACCATAGCCACAACCATAACTATCACCTTGATAGTTTTCATGATTTCCTGTGCCATAAACAAATCCATTATCATAACCAACACCCGACCAAGGCTACAATTATTTTTGTACACGACAAAGTCTGTTATGCCACCTCAGTAACCGTCATCATCTTTTTGGCCAATGTGGTCTCTCCAACTATCATTACTAGTAGAACTATTAGTGATGAAAGATCTGATGAAGGCCTAAGCTAAGGAAGGATACATGTTGGGATCCACCAATGACAAAATGATCGGGTCGAAAAATGATTCATACCTAAATATTTTCTTAGAGATACACCACATATCTCACTAGTTATGAAAAATTTTACAATAGCTCCCTTAACTCTGACTTGGGGTCGTGATGCTATCTTAAAAGCACTATATAATTACAGAGTATGTTTATTTCAATAATAAAGTTCCCTTTTTATAAGAGAGAAAACATAAGGGCCCTCCACAAAATTAAGAAGTGATTTTAAAAATAAAATAAAATGCAACAAAAAAAACAAATAATATATATACTAATAGTATATAGACTATCAATGAGTAGATATTTAGACACTCACCTTCTAAGCCCCTTAGATATGACCCCTTTATGAGAATTTTATATGACACTCTCATTAATAGTACTTTTACCATAATATCCTCACATTTAAAAAATACAATTTCCACTGTTTATTTGGTCAATTTTTTGAGATTTTACAAAAGCTTTGTTTTGTACCGCATTTTTTTGAAGTTTTTACTAGATATTTATAAATAACATAATTTATCTTTACATTTATATATTAGTATTGTCAATTTAGTATTTATACAAGGTTATTTTAGCAAAACCATTCATTTTTACCAAAGGAACAGACTGCAAGATTGTTTTTAGGTTGACCAATATGGTAGAGAGCAGTTGTTGAGTGGTATGGTAGAGGCTAAGGAGATGACATAAAGTAGTTGCATCTTATGGAAAGTAGAGTGGTCCCCACGAGTTCTCACTACAAGAGGATTGAGAAATCTTGATTACCCTCACACTCAGTAGCATAGAGGTGGTAGAGTTTAAGGAGCTATAGATCTTAACGTTGAGTCGGATGCTAACGTTGTTTATGATGTTGAGGTTCCTCTTCAGGATGATACTGATGTTCCTCCTCAAGATGATATCGAGGTTCCTCCTCAGGCTGATGCAGAGGTTCTTCTTTAGGATGATATTAAGGTTCCTCCTGAGGATGATATCAAGGTTCCTCTTCAGGCTGATACGAAGGTTCCTCCTTAGCCTAATATACAAGTTCATGTTGTAGCTGATACAGAGGTGGAGGCTCAAGGTAATACGGAGTCATATGTACACACATATGAAGGGTTCTAGGAAGAGCCCAGTGACCCTACCTTGCTCACTAGGTATGTCAATCATGTGCCATTTAGATTATGGTAGAAAGGAGCATAAATATTTAATTTTAAGTTGTTTTTATTTATTACTGACTAATTGAAAGTAATTGATAGTTTATAATTTAATTGTTATAGGACTGTGCCCCATTGAAGGTGCCCACCCATGAGGAAAAGTTGAAGAAATTCTCTAATGAGCAGATGTTAGATGAGGTCAGGGTGATTGTTGATGTAGACTTACATCTCTTAGTGGATTGTTCCCTCACCATGCTCAACATTCCACTAGTGTCCTATTTTGTTGAGCGATTTCATAAGGATACATCTTCATTTCATCTTTCATTTGGTGAGATGATGATTATCCTGGATGATATCTCCAGCCTCTTCCATCTCCATATTGCAGGTAACTTCATTATTGCTCTAGTTATTAATCAGGAGATTCTATGTATGGAGGTTGAGCATTTCCCGGGGGTTATGTAACACCCCAAATTTATTAGAATATTTATTTAAATATCAATATTCGTATTTTTGGTGATTTTCGGTGGTTGGTGTGAATATTGAGAATTATGGATTTTGAGTTATTTATTTAAATAACAGTATATAATATTATTATTAATTTAAATAAATATAAGTGAAATGAGGACAAAGTGGACTTTTGAGAAGGAGTTAGTGAGGGTGAAATTGGAAAGCCCATTTTAAGGCCCAAAGTTAGGTTTAGCAAAAAGGAATTTTGAGAGAATTAGGATTCATTCTTGTTAGACAGTGAAAAGAGAACAAATAGAGGCCAAAGCTCTAAGGAAGAGGATTGAGGCAAAGCTTTGCGAGGTTTCCAAGAATCAAGGAGAAAGGCTTAGAGTCGGCAATTAAGGTATAAGGAGTATTGCCTTCATTGTTTTCAATATGTAATTCAATTATTTAAAGCTGATTTATGGATTTAGGACGTTTTTGAGTTTGAGGAAATTAGGCCTTTGTGGCTAAACCTGTTTTTGAGGCTGCTTAAGTATGGGGATATTACCTTCATTGTTTTCAATATGTGATTTAATGTATTTAAAGCCGATTTAAGGATTTAGGAGGTTTTTGAGTTTGAGGAAATTAGGCCTTCGTGGCCAAACCTGTTTTTAGGTTGTTTAAGTATGGGGATATTACCTTCATTGTTTTCAACATGTGATTCAATGTATTTAAAGCCGATTTAAGGGTTTAGAGATTTTGAGTATTGAATTGTTGTTGCCTTTCTGGCGAGTTTAATGAGTTTGAGGATTTGAGCTGATGGTCTGATAGGTTTGGGGTTGATTTGGGAGTAAGGGAAATTAGGCCTTCGTGGCCAAAATCTGTTGTTGAGGTTTTAACCGTATAGGGTAATTGATTATGAGAACTCTAATGAATGTGGGAAAATTGTAAGGATTTTATGGAATTGGAGGTGTAAATATGATACGGGATTGGCCTAATAAGTCGTAGATTTTGTGTCTTTGTCGCCGTAATACCTTAGGAATGATTGAGGGGTGTTTTGGGGCATTGGGGAAGAAAATTGTAGGGACTTTTGGGCTGGTTTTGCTACTGGTGCGTAACAGCGTTTTGCTGTAATCGTGAGTTTGCACAGCGAATAATCCTTGGCACGATGAACACTCGCCCCAGACTCGCACGACGAACTGTCCAGCGAACGTAGCCGAGTTTCACGAATTGTGTTCTTGTGCAGTGCTGTCTTGATGCTTTGATGTTGTGATTTTTTGGATGAATTACCTTGAGTATGACTATGATTCATATGTGATTAATACATGATTGTATGATGATTTTTATTAGTAATGATGATGAGTTATGATGTTGATTCCATGAGTTTGATGATTATATGATGACATGATTATTATGATGATTTTGATGAATGATGATGCACCTAATGAGTTTATTATGAGGATGATATTGACATGTGCATCATGCATTCATATGCATTCCGAACTTCGGTCTAATGTTTGATTCTTGTGGCTTTAGTCCCATTGTGCGGATGTGAAGTATTTTGTTGTACTCCAATTCTTGTGTAGAATCGATCCTATTGATGGGGATCTATGGAGGGTTGATGGCCTAGTGTCCATCGAACTTTGATGAATTTGTACCAGATGCATGAGTCTTGTTGCATTTGCATTTATGTGACAATTTGGTGTAATTTATGATATTACGGCTTTTTGATGTTTCCTTGATGATCATGATGATGTTGAATACGAAAATAACACTATTTTATATATTGATTATTATGAATCGTTTTACTCACCCTGCCTATTTGAATGTTGCTTCCACATGGGTAACGTGACGATGACCAGGTTTAGCCAGGGATGTCGCCGATGACTTTTTGGAGTTTTTGACTTTTGGTTGACTTAGAGGGTCTTGCTCTGATAGTGTAACATCGGGTTGGGGTCTTTGAGTTAAACCATGTTTTATTGATTATTTTTATTTTGATTACATTGTTGCGCAAGGAAAACTTTGCATTTTGCCTTTTTGAGTTTCGCTACCTTTTGAGCAATTTTTGAGTAATTTTAGGAAAAGTAGTTGTTTACGGAGCATTGACTTTTATTTGAGTTATTGAGAAATGTATGCCCTTTGAGATTATTTTTATTGTGTTTAATATTTTACGCTGATAAATGTGATTGGTTTACCATTATATTTGTGTGGTAGAAAAGGGTGTTACATTAGTGGTATCAGAGCAGGTCGGTCCGTCCGACCAAGTTTTTATGTTGTTAGTCCCCTGTCAGTCAATAGTATGAGAACACTATTGGATGAGTTGTTTTCTTCTGACATTGTTGTTGGCTGCAGATGGCTGGGAGAAATGATTGTGCTCTTGCTAATGCACCAGAATCGCTTTCCCAGAATGGTTGACCTCCAGATGAGTTTTGTACTTTGGGGGAAGTTCTAGAGGAACAATCTGCCGACTTTTATGGGCACTCATGATCCTGATGGTGCGCCGAAGTGGCTAAGAGTGATTGAGAAGATTTTTCGGGTTATGGCATGCACTGATGCTCAGCAGGTGCAGTTTGGTACGTATATGCTAGCAGAGGAAGCTGAGGACTGGTGGGATAACACTCGTCAAAGATTGGGAGGTGTTGGCATTGTAATAACTTGGACTGTGTTTAAGAAAGAATATTTTAGGAAGTATTTTCCTAAAGATGTTCGGGGCAAGAAAGAGGTGGAATTCCTTGAGCTGAAGCAAGGGAATATGACTATGGCTGAGTATGCGGCAAAGTTTAAGGCTTTAGTGAAGTTTTGTCTGCATTACAATCGTGTTGACACAAAGATGTCGAAGTGTCTCAAGTTCGAGAATGGATTGAGACTAGAGATTAAGCAGGGAATTGGGTACCAGCAGATTCGTCGGTTTGCAGAACTGGTGGACAAGAGCAAAATTTATGATGAGGATAGCCGAGCTCGATCTGCTCACTACAAGCAGTTGAGTTAGAAGAAAGAGAAAGGACAATATAGAAGGAAAGCGTATGTGACTTCTGGTGATAAAGGGAAGCAGAAGGTTTCAGATGGGAAAAATTCAAGTGGTGGAGCAGCTACTGCTCAAAGCAAGTGTTATAAGTGTGGCGAGCAAGGTCACCGTGCTGAGGTTTGTACTAATAATGTGTTGAGATGTCATTGTTGTGGTAGGAGAGGTCATAGAGTTACTGGATGCAAAGATGAAGCTTCTACCTTCTTGACCTGTGGAGAGAAAGGTCATATCAGTACCCAGTTCCAGCAACCGAAGAAGACTGATACTGCTGCTCAGACAAACGGCAAAGTGTTTTCTTTGAGCGGTGCAGAAAAACCCAGGACAAATAACTTGATCAGAGGTACTTACTTTATTAATAATGTTGAGTTGATTGCTATGATTGATATTGGTGCTACTCATTCATTTATTTTGCTTGAATGTGCTACGAGGTTGAATTAAAAACTATTTTCTATGGTTGGAAGTATGGTTATCGATACCCCAGCTAATAGTTTTGTGACTACTGTGTTAGCCTGTTTGAGCTTCTCTTTGACCATTTATAATAAAAATTTTGTGATGGACTTGGTATGTCTACCTTTGCATCGAATTGATGTTATTCTTGGAATGAACTGGTTAGAGTTCAACTATGTTCATATTGATTGCTACAGCAAGACTGTGAGGTTCCCAGAGTTTGGTGATTGTGAAGAGCTGATGTTTGTATCGGCTAAGCAAGTAGAAGAACTCTTAGAAGATGAGGCTCAGATGTTTGCATTGTTTGCATCATTTCAAGTTGATTATGAAGCAATGGGCGTGGAGCTACCAGTCGCTCGGGAATTTCCAGAAGTGTTTCCAGACGACGTAAGTGACTTACCTCTTGAGTGTGAGGTAGAGTTTATTGTGGAATTGATATCGGACACTAGTCCTATGTCGATGGCTCCTTATCGGATGTTCGCACCTGAGTTGGAAGAATTGAAGAAACAATTAGAAGAGTTGCTTAAAAAGAAGTTTATTCGACTGAGTGTTTCTCCGTGGGGTGCTCCTGTGTTGTTGGTGAGGAAGAAAGATGGTAGCATGAGATTGTGTATGGATTATCGACAGTTGAATAAACTGACGATCAAGAATAAGTATCCACTTCCGAGGATTAATGATCTGATGGATCAATTGGTGGGCGCTTGTGTGTTTAGTAAGATTGATTTGAGAGCTGGTTATCATCAGATTCGCGTTAAGCCATATGATATTCCAAAGACAGCTTTCAAGACGAGGTATGGACACTATGAAAATACTATAATGCCATTTGGTGTATCTAATACACCTGGTGTATTCATGGAGTATATGAATATGATTTTTCATCCTTATTTGGATCAATTTATGGTAGTAATCATCGACGATATCTTGATATATTTGATATTCAAGGAAGAACATACGCAACATCTAAGAGTTGTATTACAAGTTTTGAGGGACAAGAAGCTTTACGCCAAGTTGTCCAAGTCTGAGTTTTGGTTGAAGGAAGTGAATTTCCTTGGCCATGTGATTTCTAGTGGAGGTATTGATGTTGATCCATCCAAAGTTAATGTTGTATTGCAATGGGACACTCTGAAGTTTGCTACTGAGATTTGAAGTTTCCTTGGCTTAGTTGGTTATTATCGTAGGTTTATAGAAGGCTTTTCGAAGTTGGTGTTGCCATTAACTCAGTTAACTCGAAAGGGTCAAGCTTATATGTGGGTTGTTATATGTGAAAGGTGTTTTGTAGAACTCAAGAAGAAGTTGACGACTGCTCCAGTACTGATCTTGCCAAATCCGAGTGAGTCTTTTGTGGTATATTGTGATGCGTCGAAAATGGGTCTTGGTGGTGTACTGATGCATAATGGTCAGGTTGTTGCTTATGCTTCCAAACAACTGAAGGTTCATGAAAGGAATAATCCTACGCATGACTTAGAGTTGGCCGCTGTGGTGTTCGTGTTGAAAGTTTGGAGACATTATTTTTTTGGGTCCAGGTTTGAAGTGTTCAGTGATCACAAGAGCCTGAAGTATTTGTTTGATCAGAAAGAGTTGAATGTGAGGCAGAGGAGATGGCTTGAACTTATGAAAAATTATGATTTTGAATTGAGTTACCACCCTGGTAAGGCTAATGTTGTAGCTGATGCATTAAGTAGGAAGTCCTTGCATATGTCGATGCTTATGGTTCGAGAGTTAGGACTAATTGAACAATTCAGAGATATGAGTCTAGTGTGTGAAGAGACTCCTAACAGTGTGAAGTTGGGTATGCTAAAGTTGACTAGTGATATTCTCCAAGAAATTAGAGAAGGTCAAAAATATGATTTGAGTTTGGTGGATTGTCTCACGTTAATCAACCAAGGTAACAAGGGTGATTTTCGGGTCGATGAGAATGGTGTGATGAGGTTCAGAGATAAGGTGTGTGTTCTAGTGTGCCAGAAATTAAGAAGAACATTCTTGAGTAGGGTCACAGAAGTGGGTTAAGTATTCAATCGAGTGCCACAAAATTGTATCAAGTCTTTAAGAAATGGTTTTGGTGGCCAGGGATGAAGAATGAAATTGCAGAGTTTGTGTATACTTGTTTGACTTGTTAGAAGTCGAAGATTGAACATCAAACACCACTGGGTATGATGCAACCGTTGAATATTCTAGAGTGGAAATGGGATAGCATTTCTATGGATTTTGTGACAGGTCTACCGAGGACTTTAAAGGGATATGATTCAATTTGGGTGATTGTTGATAGATTGACCATATCGGCTCATTTTATACCGATGAGGAACAATCATTCATTGCAGAAGCTGGCCGAATTGTATATTGATGAGATTGTGAAACTGCATGGTATTTCTTCAAGTATTGTGTCTGATAGAGATCTGACATTCAGATCGAGGTTCTAGGGGAGTTTGTAGACAACTTTGGGTACTAAGTTGAGGTTGAGTTCTGCCTATCATCCGCAGACGGATGGACAGACAAAGAGAACTATCCAGTCTTTAGAGGATTTGTTGAGAGCTTATGTATTTGATCAAGGTGGATCATGGGATAGTCATTTATCATTAATTGAGTTTACCTACAATAACAGTTACCATTCTGGTATCGGAATGACACCGTATGAGGCATTGTATGGTAGGAGATGTAGGACTACTTTGTGTTGGTATGAATCAGGCAAGAGTATTATGCTCGGACCTGAGATTGTGCAAGAGACGACTGAAAAGATCAAGATGATCCGAGAAAAGATGAAAGCGTCGCAGAGTCGTCAAAAAAGTTATCACGACAAGAGAAGGAAAACACTTAGTTCCAGGAGGGAGATCACGTGTTTTTGTGAGTTACGCCGGTAACTGGTGTTGGACGAGCTTTGAAGTCTCGAAAGCTTACACTGTGTTTTATTGGTCCGTATCAGATTTCGCAGAGGGTGGGAGAAGTAGCATATCGGATTGCTTTACCAC
This sequence comes from Lathyrus sativus, assembly GCA_963859935.3. Taxonomy (NCBI): domain Eukaryota; kingdom Viridiplantae; phylum Streptophyta; class Magnoliopsida; order Fabales; family Fabaceae; genus Lathyrus; species Lathyrus sativus. Next base: position 545,171,767 of record OZ012741.1, read on the forward strand.
CGTCGCTTGCGAATTTGCATGATGTGTTTCATGTGTCTCAGTTGAGAAAGTACATTCCAGATCCGTCACATGTGATTCAGATGGATGATGTACAAGTGAGAGATAACTTGATTGTTAAGGCATTGCCAGTAAGAATTGATGAACGAGAAGTGAAACAACTGCAAGGTAAAGATATTTCCTTGGTAAAGGTAGTTTGGGGAGGACCAGCTGGAGGGAGCATGACTTGGGAACGTGAGGGTCAGATGAGGGAGTCGTATCCGACTCTGTTTTCTTGAGGTAATTTTCGAGGGCGAAAATTATTTTAAGTGGGGAGAGTTGTAACACCCCAAATTTATTGGAATATTTATTTAATTTATTTAAATATTAATATTCGTATTTTTGGTGATTTTCAGTGGTTGGTGTGAATATTGAGAATTATGGATTTTGAGTTATTTATTTAAATAATAATATATAATTTGAATATATTGGTGTTATTATTAATTTAAATAAATATAAGTGAATTGAGGGCAAAGTGGACTTTTAAGGAGGAGTTAGTGAGGGTGAAATTGGAAAGCCCATTTTAAGGCCCAAAGTTAGGTTTAACAAAATGGAATTTTGAGGGAATTAGGATTCATTCTTGTTAGACCGTGAAAAGAGAAGAAATATAGGCCATAGATCTAAGGAAGAGGATTCAGGCAAAGCTTCGCGAGGTTTCCAAGAATCAAGGAGAAAGGCTTAGAGTCGGCAACTAATGTATGGGGAGTATTGCCTTCATTGTTTTCAATATGTGATTCAATGTATTTAAAGCCGATTTAAAGATTTATGAGGCTTTTGAGTTTGAGGAAATTAGGCCTTTGTGGCTAAACCTGTTTTTGAGGTTGTTTAAGTATGGGGATATTACCTTCATTATTTTCAATATGTGATTTAATGTATTTAAAGCCGATTTAAGGATTTAGGATGTTTTTGAGTTTGAGAAAATTAGGCCTTTGTGGCTAAACCTGTTTTTGAGGTTGTTTAAGTATGAGGATATTACCTTCATTGTTTTCAATATGTGATTCAATTTATTTAAAGCCGATTTAAAGATTTAGAAGGTTTTTGAGTTTGAGAAAATTAGGTCTTTGTGGCCAAACCTGTTTTTAAGTTGTTTAAGTATGGGGATATTACCTTTATTGTTTTCAATATGTGATTCAATGTATTTAAAGTCGATTTAAGGGTTTAAAGATTTTGAGTATTGAATTGTTGTTGCCTTTCTGGCGAGTTTAATGAGTTTGAGGATTTGAACTGATGGTCTGATAGGTTTTAGGCTGATTTGCGAGTATGGGAAATTAGGTCTTCGTGGCCAAAATCTGTTGTTGAGGTTTTAACAGTATAGGGTAATTGATTATGAGAACTCTAATGAATGTGGGAAAATTGTAAGGATTTTATGGAGTTGGAGGCGTAAATATAATACAGGATTTGCCTAATAAGTCGTAGATTTTGTGTCTTTATCGCTGTAATACCTTAGGAATGATTGAAGGATGTTTTTGGGGAATTGGGGAAGAAAATTGTAGGGAATTTTGGGCTGGTTTTGCTACTAGTACGTAACAGCGTTTTGCTGTAATCGCGAGTTTGCACAGCGAACAATCCTTCGCACGACGAACACTCACCCCAGACTCGCACGGCGAACTGTCCAGCGAACGTAGCAGAGTTTCGTCAATTGTGTTCTTGTGCAGTGCTGTCTTGATGCTTTGATGTTGTGATTTTTTGGATGAATTACCTTGAGTATGACTGTGATTCATATGTGATTAATACATGATTGTATGATGATTCTTATTAGTAATGATGATGAGTTATGATGTTGATTCCATGAGTTTTGATGATTATATGATGACATGATTATTATGATGATTTTGATGAATGATGATGCACCTAATGAGTTTATTATGAGGATCATATTGACGTGTGCATCATGCATTCATATGCATTCCGGACTTCGGTCTAGTGTTTGATTCTTGTGGCTTCAGTCCCATTGTGCGGATGTGAAGTATTTTGGTGTGCTCCAGCTCTTGTGTAGAATCGATCCTATTGATGGGGATCTATGGAGGGTTGATGGCTCAGTGTCCATCGAACTTTGATGAATTGGTACCAGATGCATGAGTCTTGTTGCATTTGCATTTATGTGACAATTTGGTGTAATTTATGATATTATGGCTTTTTGATGTTTCCTTGATGATCATGATGATGTTGAATACGAAAATGACGCTATTTTATATATTGATTCCTATATTGATTATTATGAATCATTTTACTCACCCTGCCTGTTTGAATGTTGCCTCCACGTGGGTAACGTGCAGATGACCAGGTTTTGCCGTGGATGCCATCGAGGACTTTTTGGAGTTTTTGACTTTTGGTTGACTTAGAGGGTCTTGTCTGATAGTGTAACATCGGGTTGGCGTCTTTGAGTTAAACCATGTTTTATTGATTATTGTTATTTTGATTATGTTGTTGCGCAAGGAAAACTTTGGATTTTTCCTTTTTGAGTTCCGCTGACTTTTGAGTAATTTTGGGAAAACCCGTTGTTTACGGAGCATTGACTTTTATTTGAGTTATTGAGAAATGTATGCCCTTTGAGGTGATTTTTATTGTGTTTAATATTTTACTCTGATAAATGTGATTAGTTTGCCATTATATTTGTGGGGTAGAAAAGGGTGTTACATTAGTGGTATCAGAGCAGGTCGGTCCGTCCGACCAAGTTTTTATGTTGTTAGTCCCCTGTCAGTCAATAGTATGAGAACACTATTGGATGAGTTGTTTTCTTCTGACATTGTTGTTGGCTGCAGATGGCTGGGAGAAATGATTGTGCTCTTGCTAATGCACCAGAATCGCTTTCCCAGAATGGTGGACCTCCAGATGAGTTTTGTACTTTGGGGGAAGTTCTAGAGGAACAATCTGCCGACTTTTATGGGCACTCATGATCCTGATGGTGCGCCGAAGTGGCTAAGAGTGATTGAGAAGATTTTTCGGGTTATGGCGTGCACTGATGCTCAGCAGGTGCAGTTTGGTACGTGTATGCTAGCAGAGGAAGCTGAGGACTGGTGGGATAACACTCGTCAGAGATTGGGAGGTGTTGGCATTGTAATAACTTGGACTGTGTTTAAGAAAGAATATTTTAGGAAGTATTTTCCTGAAGATGTTCGGGGCAAGAAAGAGGTGGAATTCTTTGAGCTGAAGCAAGGGAATATGACTGTGGCTGAGTATGCGGCAAAGTTTAAGGCTTTAGTGAAGTTTTGTCCGCATTATAATCGTGTTGACGCATAGATGTCGAAGTGTCTCAAGTTCGAGAATGGATTGAGACTAGAGATTAAGCAGGGAATTGGGTACCAGCAGATTCGTCGGTTTGCAAAACTGGTGGACAAGAGCAGGTATTATGATGAGGGTAGCCGAGCTCGATCTGCTCACTACAAGCAGCTGAGTGAGAAGAAAGAGAAAGGACAATATAGAGGGAAACTGTATGTGACTTCTGGTGATAAAGGAAAGCAGAAGGCTTCAGATGGGAAAAAGTCAAGTGGTGGAGCGGCTACTGCTCAAAGCAAGTGTTATAAGTGTGGCGAGCAAGGTCATTGTGCTGAGGTTTGTACTAATAATGTGTTGAGATGTCATTGTTGTAGTAGGATAGGTCATAGAGTTACTGGCTGCAAAGATGAAGCTTCGACTTGCTTCAACTGTGGAGACAAAGTTCATATCAGTACCCAATGCCAGCAGCCGAAGAAGACTGATACTGCTACTCAAACAAATGACATAGTGTTTTCTTTGAGTGGTGCAAAAGAACCCAGGACAGATAACTTGATCAGAGGTACTTGCTTTATTAATGATGTTGAGTTTATTGCTATGATTGATATTGGTGCTACTCATTCATTTATTTCGCTTGAATGTGCTACGAGGTTGAGTTTAAAATTATCTTCTTTGGTTGGGAGTATGGTTATCGATACCCCAACTAATGGTTTTGTGACTGCTTTGTTAGAATTAGATGGTGCATTTTACCCATGCTTGTATCACCCTTTTATAGAGAATTCATCTAAACATGCAAGCCAGAGGAGTTGGCAACTCCATTGAACATTTACAAAGGGGCGTCAGTCCAATTGGTGAACCTCGCTAGGGAATCTAGCTCAGCAATGTAGCCTGAGCCTTGTTACATGCATGCAAGGCCTGCTGTCCCCCACATGGCGACATACAACATAAAAGTTGTACCATGTCGCCAATGCAGGTGGCAACTCTATTAAATGCATGTTAGATATTGCCAATTGAGTTGGCATCTACAATTAATTAGTTTGTCTTTGTCTCCAATTAATATGCCGCCTTAATAGATGTCCAAAAAACATAAATATGCTCCCATGCATGCAGACACTCATAAAAATAATTTTACTAGTCCATTACTAGTTCTTTTAGTATGTCATCTGCACCCAGATATATTTTGAACGCTCACTACTACAGAGAGACATATGTCTCTGATGTATCTGGGTTTGGTTTTTAAAACACTGACACTTCCTGTTTCACAATCAATAGAAACACAAGTTTCTTGCATTTTAGAGAAAGATTGGAATCGAAATTAGGGCTCGATCCTATAGCACAAATAATATTTCAAAACCCGGTTTATTTGAAACCAACCATGTTAAATTTTATCCACATAAAGTGCGAGACGACGAAGATGTATAAAATATGTTCCTAAGTCACGAACATTCTGGTTTCAACTACATTGAGCTGTATACGTTCATCCAACAAAATATTCCATCTCAACAGTCTCAGATCATTGGTCAATCAACAGTTTTTGGCTCAGATGAAACTAAATCACAATACTCAGATGAAAAGGAACCAGAGGTCAACGTTGTTGACACAGAAGAAGAAGGAAGTGAGACGCTGGTAGATGAATTATTGAACGACAACGTTGAAGATGACGAACAAGTACCAATACCTCCAGGTCATGCATACTATCCGCCTCAACATATGACAGACTTAGACTTGCAAGACGATGAGAGATCTGCAGATATGTTTCACAACTCGTATAGACGGTCAGAGAATGAGTTAAAAGTTGAAGACCAGTTTCGTACCAAGGCGGATTGTGTACGATCCACTAAAAAATATCACATGGATAACTCTGTTGATTTCAATGCACAACGAACTGATTCCAGAAGATATGGCATTATTTGTCGTAATCCACTTTGCAAGTTTCGGCTTGCTGCATCTTACAGCAAGAGAAGCGATTCTTGGATGATAGCTTCTATAAAGCCACTTCGCAGTTGCACTGCCACAAATATTGTTCAGGATCACCGAAAGCTAAGCGCAGAAATGATATGTCAAGACATTTTTTCTCTTGTTAACAAGGATCCTTCAGTCAAGGTGAGTATAATAATCTCTCATATCGTAACGCGGTATAATTATACTCCATTGTACAAGAAGGCGTGGATTGTAAGGACAAAGGCCGTTGAACAAGTCTTTGGAAACTAGGAGGATTCATACAAAGAACTACTGCGATTTTTGGTAGCGCTAAAGACATACACACCAGGAACTGTTGCAATCATGGAGACAATGTATGCATGTAAGCAAGATGGAACAACTGTTGATGGAAATGTCATATTTCACCGTTTTTTTTTGTCATTTCAACCATGCATAAGAGGTTTTGCATTCTGCAAACCTGTTATTCAAATTGATGGAACATGCCTCTACGGAAAATGCAAAGGCACCTTGCTTATGGCAGTTGCACAAGACGGTAACAATAATGTCTTTCCCATAGCATTTGCTTTGGTTGAGGGTGAGACTGCTTTTGCTTGGAGTTTCTTCCTTACAAATCTCAGAACACATGTCGCTCCATAAGCCAACCTCTGTTTGATTTTAGACAGATATGCTGCTATAAAGAGTGCGTACAATAACCATGATAACGGGTGGCATAATCCTCCTTCTACCCATGTGTATTGCATTATACATATTGCATAAAACTTCATGCGTGCAATTAAAGACAAGAACCTTCACAAAAAATTAGTGAATGCCGGGCATGCTCTAACTCAACCAACATTTCAATACTACCTTAACGAAATTAGGATGTCAAATGCAGATGCAGGAAGCTGGTTAGACAATATTCCACTCGAAAAATGGACAAGGGCTTTTGATGGTGGATGTCGTTGGGGCCATATGACGATAAACCTTGTGGAATCCATGAACGGGGTATTCAAAGGAATTAGAAACCTTCCAATCACTGCTTTGGTGAGATCAACATATTATAGGTTGACATCACTTTTCACAATAAGAGACGAGAGATGGAGTGCAGTGTTAACGTCCAGTCAAGTATTCAGTGAAAGCATTATGAAATTGATGAAAGAGGATACTATTAATGCCAGCAGACATGCAGTTACAGTCTTCGATCGTCATAGGAAAACATTCAGTGTAAAAGAAACAATGGACCATAATGAGGGGAGACCCAATTTATCCTATGCCGTCAAACTAAACAGATGTTGGTGTGACTGTGGCAAGTACCATGCCTTCCGTGTACCTTGCTCACATGTCATTGCGGCATGTGCACATGCTCGTCAGGATGCTTATGGCTATCTATATGATGTTTACAAGGCGTTTAATGTTATGAACGTATAACAACGAAGGCTTTGCAGTGCTACCAATGAAGGATTATTGGCCTCCATACCAAGGTGACATAGTTTAGCACAACGATGACATGAGAAGAAAGAAAAAGGGACGTCCAAACAGTAAGAATCGAAATGGATACGACTGCTAAAATGATAAGATTGTGTAGTATATGTCGTAAGTCCGGACACAACCGAAAAAAATGTCCCAATGTCGGAGGCACATCTGCATCATGATTTAGCTTATCGTTTCATTTGTTGTAACCAAATATTTTTATATATTGACGAGTCTTTGTTACAACGGTCTTAATAACAAACAAGACTAACAACACATAACACATACTAATTTCATAAAACATAAAACATTAACTAAGTGATTACGACATTCCTAACTGATTACAACAATCAAACTAATTTCATTCGGTCCAAACATGACCTCCCTCGCATATTTGTCTGTCTTAACACGAATCCATCCACGCAGCCGATCAAGTCTCTCGATACTACAAATCTTTTCCCCTTCACCAATGTCTCCTTCCAACCACTAATTCAACTCCCTTTTAAGTTGATTTAAACTTTGTATGTTCCAATACAACATGTCCATCAGAGGCTTCTCTCTCGAATAGACGACTTTTCCCCACCGGCGACGATACATGTTATTAGAAGAACAAAGATATCAGATGAAATGTGGAAGTAAATGATCAGAACACCTCTATTTATAGAAAAAAATTTCAAAATACAAAGGATCTCCAGATGAATTGACGACACCCTTATAAGTTTAACACCAAATCCTTGGATTGGAGACTGCATGAGGAATCTCTAATCCAATTGGCGACTCCCTTATAGCCTTAACAAGGTGTCGCCAATCCATCTGACACCCTTGTGTAATTTCAAACCCTAACTGAGATACTTTGAAAATAATTTTAAAAAGTAAATTATTTTGAGATATTTTTTAAAAAATTGAATTATTTGAATAAAAAATTCTCAATTTTCCTCCTCCAAAAATAATTATCTTAGAAGCTACAATTCTTAATTTTTTTGAAATTAATAATAATTATATTTTGGTTGTTACAAGAATTTTTTTGAAATTAATAATTATTATATTTTGGTTGTTACAACTCACTTTCATTTTCTTTCTTTATCCTACTTAAATTTCATCAATTACAATTTCCTTTTTGCTTTGTATTCAAATTTATTACTATTTTACTAATTATATATTCAAAATCAATTTTGATAAAAATTATCCAAATATTAACAACCAATTCTACATTTTCTATACACACTTAAAAAGCAATTATTCAATTAAAATTTATTCTACCAAACTCAAATATTTAAAAATTAATTTTATCCATCACCAATCTACACTTGCACAAAGTTGGGTTGAGTTTCAACTCACTTTTAAAACATTGGTAACCCTTTATAGACTTTGAGAAAGATTTAGCTTCTTCACATTTGGGTGTACTTTCCCCTCTTTAACCTCTTCTTAAATGGGAGTACATTACCTAATATAAAATCACCTACTCGGCTAAGAGAATAGTAGTACTTATTTTTAGAAGTAAATATTTTTAAAATAATCACAATTAATTAGCATTTATAAAAAAATAAAAAATAAATAGTTTCCTAAAACATACATACCCCTACTATTAAACAATTAACAAAGATACATAGTATACTAAAATGTGAAAAAGTTGAAAAAGAAAAAAACAACACAGGCTCAGTAATTAACTCACATTTATTAATCTTTATAACAGTGCCTCAGTAGATGTTTTGTCCAAAATCAATTGTCATGTTCCATATCCAAATATAAAGAGCCAAAGATTCTTATGTTATCTTTCAAATCACTTCACTCACCCGTGCTTTTTTACTTAACCATTTCACTCTCTTTTGTCTCATTTGCTTGTTCATCTTCTTCTAGATACCATCTTACCTACGGATATTGCATAAATCCTTGATGCATGGTTGAGTTTTTTCATGGAAAGTTGAAGGAAGTTTCATATAACAAAAAGGGTTGTTTTCTTTTAGCAGAAAACAACCAAAGTTGTCGTCTTTTTTGATTTTGATTGTCTCAGCTTTTAGTTTGGAAGAAGAAAGTGAAGATTTTGCATAGGGAAAAATGGACCCTTTTGGAAGATAAGGAGAGAATCAGAAAAAGAGAAAGAGAAGGGAAACATTTAAGGGTAATATGCCAACAGTGTGGTTTTCTTTGAAGAAGTCACTACATTGCAAATCAGAACCCTCAGATGTACATGATCCAAAAACAAGAAAGCATTTAAGCACAATCTTGACAAAAAAAGGAGGTAGATCAGGTTGTTCAAGGTCAATAGCGAATCTAAAAGATGTTATCCATGGAAGCAAACGCCATCTCGAAAAGCCACCAAGTTGCAGTCCAAGATCTATAGGAAGCAGTGAGTTTCTCAACCCAATAACTCATGAAGTCATTTTGAGTAACTCAAGGTGTGAGTTAAAAATCACTGGTTTTCAAGAAGGGGTTAATAGTGGTGGAAGCAATGCTAGTGGAAGTAGTGGTGGTGGTTCTTCAACTTTTGTTGGTACTTTGAGACCTGGAACTCCTGGACCTGGAGGGCACCCTACAATGCATTACTTTAACCCTTCTTTTAGGACTTCTTCAACTCCTCCAAGGAAATCTCCTTTTCTTTTGTCAGAAGGGTCTGGTTTTCATGGTGGTGGTGGTGGTGTTCATTCGAGTAATAGGATGTCCCTTGAGACAGATGCTAATGGCTCTTCTACTGTTACTTGTCACAAATGTGGAGAACAGTTTAGCAAATGGGAAGCTGCTGAAACTCACCATCTCTCAAAGCATGCTGGTATGATTATTTTTTTTACTTTTTCTTAGGATTTTGTTTATCCAAAAATAATTTTCTGACCACAAACTTTTTGGTCAGTCTTTATCAGATATTCATAGTTTTTTTTAATGGTGAGGTGATGAATCTTAGTAATCAAGATCCTACTTTTTGAATTTGGGGCTGTAAAGCTGATTTTGCTTTTTTCCATTACCTTTTTAATTTAGAATTTTGTTAGTATTATCCAACACATTTTATCTTCAAAATATCTAGGATAATTAATAGTGTACATCACTTTTTCAACCTACTTTATCCTTACCAAGGTTTTAAATAACAGTTAGGAATCGGTCGCGCGTAAAGACTTTTGTGATTTCGATAGATAAAATTATTGTAATAGTGATTGGGACTTAATCATAGTTTATTCCTTATCATAAAAATGATGAATAACAGGATATGCACCTTTTGATTTTTTTGTTGCGGTGGTTTTCGTGTTAACAGACAGTTTTTTAAAACTTCCTGGGCTGGTGTAGTAATCAAAATTCATGAATGGTGATTTCACTTTGTTGTTATTTGTATATAGTTTTTGACAGATTTGAAGTTTCATGTATTTTGAATTCAAGATCAAGTTATTTTTCCCCTTGGCAGTTACTGAACTTGTGGAAGGAGATTCATCAAGGAAAATAGTAGAGATAATATGCAGGACAAGTTGGTTAAAGTCTGAAAACCACTGTGGTAGAATTGAGAGAGTATTGAAGGTGCACAACATGCAAAAGACATTAGCTAGATTCGAAGAGTACCGAGAAATGGTGAAAATCAAAGCAAGCAAACTCCAGAAGAAGCATCCTAGGTGTTTAGCTGACGGAAACGAGCTTTTACGGTTCTATGGAACCAGTGTTGCTTGTTCTCTTGGTCTCAACGGTTCATCAAGTCTTTGCCTATCAGAAAAATGCTGTGTCTGTAGAATTATCAGGAATGGTTTTTCTGCTAAGAAGGAGCTGAAAGGTGGTATAGGTGTTTTCACAACTTCCACAAGTGGAAGAGCTTTTGAGTCTATAGAGATTCTTGATAATGAACCATCACTAAGAAAGGCGTTGATAGTGTGCAGAGTAATCGCTGGCAGGGTTCATCGGCCGTTAGAGAACATTCAGGAAATGGCAGCTCAAACTGGATTCGATTCATTGGCTGGAAAAGTCGGTCTTTACTCGAATATCGAAGAGCTCTATTTGCTTAATCCTAGAGCTCTTCTTCCTTGTTTTGTCGTAATTTGCAAACCATGAACCCAAATGAAAATCCATGTCTTCGCACACATGTGGATTTACGGTGAATTTGACAGAATCAGGGTAGCACTGTGATTTTGTTTAACTCGCGGCAATTTCTGGCATGAACTTACATATTGTGTAGTTTTATGAACTCTTACCATCCCTCTATTTTGGCCTTTTTCTATGGAGGTTCTTTGCTTTACATATTTTGAAGAATTTTGATTCTTTTTTCACTTGTGCTTGTTCATGTTAATTGTACTAATATCTATGAACCTCCTACTCATACATTTGTATTTTTTTTTTTCATCTTATGAGAGTGAATATTTTTACATCTGAATCAGAAAACATGAATTGTCACAACCAGAAATACATTTAGAAGACTTGTAAAATGATGACATCAAATTTATAAATTTTAGTAATAATTATCCATACTTTATTTCTATTGGAAAGCACAATGTAGTTGCTTCCTTGCAGGTTCTATCTTTGTGTCAGTGTTAATTAATTGAAAGTGTATAAATAAAATAGTCCTTCAAATGAAGTAACTAAGATGATGAATTCAAATTCTTGCATAGGACAAAATATGAAAATTATTTGGTTTATTTTAATACAATCGAATATTAGATTCCATAAGTGGTCCAAATGTGTTTAAAAATTTGTAATATAACTAATCAGTTACTTCTTGGCCTCAAACTGTGAAAGGTCCTACATAATGCATATATGGCAAGATGTCATATTTTGAATTCAATGTTGCTAGCCAAATTTATGGCATGTGACCCTTCTTAGATGGTTATGGTTCAAGTAGGACAAAGGTTGTTCTAATCTTTTGGACAAATATGAACAAAATTTGGAACTCAGAAGTATGATTATTCATTGTTTAGGCATATACATGCCTTGTCTCTTCCTCCTTTGGTTTTGTAAATGTTTAATTTCAACCATCATTAGGACTTTATTGGATCATCATGATGAGAATAATAACCATTTAAGATAAGGTGATTGAGACGTTGGACCCCTCTTGCCATTTGATTACGCGAATGCTGGGTCATCAATGCAACAATATATTCGAAATTAGATTCTCAAACCACTAATTTGGTGTTGCATCCAACGTACTCACACCATTTTGGCCCTGCATGCAGAATCTGGATAATGCTGCATGCAGAACCATAATTAAGGTCCAACATATACGCATATATGCGGTGACTAAGGTCCAACATATACGCATACACGGTGACGAATAAATGAGTATAATGTGAACATGGGAAATAACTTGGTCACTTTGAGGGCAATAACTCAAGAGCGTGTACCTATCTAACAAAGAGGTGAGGGGGTTGGTAATGTCAATTCATTGCTGTAAACATCTGCACAGCTTTCAATTTCTCACGGCACATGCATCTCATAAATGAGTGTACTAACCCTCATTACACTTCCCTGGTTTGGTATTGAATGAAACACCATTAGATATTTCAAATTTGATACTACTTCACTAAGAGGTTGGTGCAGTTAACTTGCAAATTAGCCTGCAAATCTTGCACAACTATAAAACCTCTTTTATGGTAAATCTTCTGAGTTCTGATAGGTTTCTCTTTTTAATATTTGATGCAGACTTCACTAGTTGTTGATAGATAGTAGTATTCAATAAAGACAAAGGAAAAAGTAGGAAAAGATAAAGACATCAAAAGTTACCAAAAACTAGTAGTGGATTTACCAACCTAACCTTTCTCCCTGTGTTTATACTTGCCAATTTAGCTAAGTTTTAACCAATTTTTTTTTAGCTCTATCTTTAGGATCATATTTACAAAGCATGATAGCAATGTTTGTAATGATTGCTAACTTGTAAGTATTTGCTCAATTTTTAATAGCAGCCATTCGAATGATTATAATTCACATCATAATTACGGTCCAATGCGGCTGTAAAGGCTATCACGTCAGCAATATTAATGTCACAATTATAGTTGCTGGGCTGTAATTTCAAACTATGACACCGTATTTGTTTTAACAAGTATTAACATAATTTGGCCATAAGTCAAATATTTGAGACTAACTTGTTGATAAAAACTTTTCAACACTAGTGTATTTGGATGACTAATTTTAGGGTTCCAACTAAAATAGGAAAAAGAAAAAACTTGAAGAAAGTGTATGTGAATGAAGTGAAGGATTCAAATAACAAAATCAGCTACTACCTAATAATGATGAAAACGATTCATATCTACTATAATACAACTTGCATTACCAAAATCATGCAGAAATTAGTTGATAAGCTATTACTTAATCAAATTACTTTAGATTTTTTTTTGAAGTAATTTCTATAGTGTTAGTCTTTTGTGTGAGACTTTGGTCCCCATTCTAAGAACCCATAGTGATGAAAGTACAATAAAATTAGGTAACATTTACTCTACACAAACACAACATATGGACCAACCATCATTTAATTTTGATGATTCACATTAGACCAGACACAACTATAAGTTCTTGGTGCTTTTGAATCCATCAATACCTTCCTGGAACTACCATGAATCATGCCTCAAATTTTTGGCATGAGGGTTCTATTTATGTTGATAAATAATTAATGTTGGCTATGAAATGTTATTGTAGCTAGGGTAAGAGATAATGAAATGTACTACAAATGTTTTGAGCTCATCAATACCTTAGTTGTTGATTGAATGAGGGTTCAATTTCTATGGAATTCTATTCTTGTAACCAAGGTAATAAGAAATGAAAGTATACAAAGCTAGAAAAGTAAAGGTAGTGGTTTGAAAGTTTACTTCATTTATTTATTGGCAAATAAGTATGTTCTTTAATTTAAAATTTTAAATAAGTGTATGTTTGGTTTACTTTTTGAAAGAGGCAAAAATAATTTTAGAGGTGTAAGAATGATTTTAGAATGATTTTGAGGTGTTTGGTTCTTATAAAGTAGAACCGGTTGTTTCTAAATTTTATACTACTTGAAGTTAGAATTTGTAGTTTTTAAGTTTAAAGTGATTTTTATATTGAAATTTACCATTCAACTCACTTCTATATTAATATATCCAAACATAAATCATTTTACATTCAACTCATTTTTAATTAGAATCAATTTTACAGAATCAATTTTTTTTTTTACCGCATAATCAAACACCCGCTAAGTCTTTTATATTTTTGTGTGTATAAATTGGTCGTTTATCTTTCAAAATGTTTGTATTGTTGAACAACCATTCATTCCTCATCCATTATTGTTATACATTTGTGTAAATGAACATTAAATAAATGAAGTGCTAGAGATAATGTTTTACCATTTAGCACCATAATTAGACAACAAGATCATAATCTTCGATAAAAATTATCCATACTCGAGCTCACGAAGTTGATCACCCGAGTCCATAATTTAGCACCAATCATCTCCATATTTTCATGATCCTTAAGTTGTGGAGTCCATGTTTGACCAAAAATCTCAAAAGTCAAACTTTGACTTTGATCACCAGTTAACTTTTTCTCGGTTGAACTAGAATTCTTCAATTGTCAATGAATCAAGCTTCTTGAGTCAATCCAAATATGTGAATGAGCTAAGATGAAGTACTTGAGGAATTTGAACCATATCTTGAAGTGTGATATCATGCCTTGCTCAAAAGTCAACTTAGGGTTGAATTAGGTCAAAACCCTAATTTAGTGCATCAGATAACTTGGAGCTTGTTGATCTTGAGTCTATGAAATTTTGCACTTGATTGTTGAATGAAGAAGACCTTTTATCATGTTGAGATGTTTAGGATCACAAAGGTCTTTGATTGGTTAACTTCTTGAACTCTTGGTGCCAAAATCCTAGCTTGTAGTCAAAGTAAAAATAGAGCACATACTATTGTGTTTCAAAGGGGTTGCAATGCATAAAACACATACATGAAATGAATGATGTTATGCCAAAATGATGCAAATGAGGTGGAATCTTAGGGTTAAAAATTAGAGTGTGACAAGAGAAGTTAGCATGATTATACCTAAGTGAATCGCACATTCAAAGATACAACAGAGTCGCCACCAAACTTTATTTAGTCCCAAAGGACAGGAAAAATATCGATACAACCCAAAGGGAAGAGAAACGAGAAAAGGGATCGGTTATGCGAAAGGAAGGTACTAGCACCTTAAGCATCCGTCGTATTCGACGGAAACCATTTCGCTTGCTTCTAGACTTGAATGTGTTATCTATCTAAAGGCTTCTAGCTAAAAAGGAAAGAAAAGAGAGAAAAAGAAAGAGAAAGAAAGAAAGTGCTCTCGGAGGATTGGGGTCCTCGTGCCTACGTACCCTCATAGTGCAATGAGGAAGTCAGAGCTCCGTAGTTCAAGGAACCAAGGAAGAAAGAAGAGGAAGGTGGCTCACCAGGATTTCACAATCTTGTGTTTAAGTACCCACATAGTGCAATAAGGAAACCAGAGCCTACATAGTTCGGGGAACTAATGCTGAGAAAGAAAATAAAGACGACGTCGAAGCCAAAAGCTAAAAGAGAAATCAAGACCCAACTGGGGAATGCAAGAGGAATGGTGTCAAAACTAAAAAAAAAGCAAAGGAAAACTCTATTGAGGAAAGGAGAAGCAAAGTAAGAACTCTGTCGGGGAATGTAGAAGAAAAGAGATGACTATACTTGGGATAAAACAAAATAATGGCGACGGAGCCAAGAGAATTACAGAGTAAAGTGGTGCATTAACTAGTAAGTGGTGATTAACCGAAGAAAGATAAGAGTAAAACTTTGTGGGGAGAGAAAAAAGGTTAGTGTCAACAGACAGACTGCATCGAACTAAGAGAAAGAGAGTACTGAAGCAAAGGGAGGTGTTTGACTCCAAGGGGAAATTGGTATATTAACCGATAAACAGTGGTTAACCGGAAGGAGAAAGGAGATGGTTTTAACTGGTAGACGGTGATCAACCAACAGATGGGTGTGGAACCAAGCAAAGGTTGTGATCCAAAGAATGGTACATTGACTGAACAAACAACACTTGACCGAAGGAAAGGGTATTCGAATCGAATAAAGATTACTAACCAAAAACTGGCAATATCTGAACCAAAGAAAGTTTACTAACTGCATGGACTTTGGTATTTACCAGAAGGACTGTGATTAACCAAAAAGAATGAGTGATTAATCAAAAGAAGGTGATTAACTCAAAATAAACTCATTATCTTAACAGACGGGTTGTGATTAACTGAGAAAAAGGGTGATTGGTTCAAACAGGCGGACTGTGATTGACCAAAAGGCGGGTGATTAACCAAGAGAAGGTGATTAACCCAAAGAAAAAGCTGATTTTGACGGGCAGACCTTGATCAACCAAAGATCGAGTGATTAGCCAGAAAAAGATGGACTGTGACTAACTGAGGAAAAGATGGTTGGTGTTTAACTGACAGGAAGTGATTAACCAAACAAGAAGGAGAGATAACAAAGAGAAGGTTTCAAACTCCGATAGTGACCAGGTTTTAACAAGAAGACTGTGTAAATCAGAGAAGAAAGATTGACCTCCCCGAGGAAGAAGAGAATTGGTTTTAACCGAAGAAACGATTGATCAACCAAGAAAAGGAGTGATTACAAATCTCTGGGGAATCAAGAATGGTTTGGCCTCAAGAGAAAAGAGTATTGAATTGAAAGGAGGAAGTTACTTCGAAAGAGGAGATAAGGGTGCAAGTGATCAAGGACCGACTCGACTGGAGGAAGCAGGGATACCACAATAAGGAGATAGAGGCGACTATTCTAGGCACAGGGTCATTCGTCCCAAACCCAAAATAGTCATAATGAGTGTAGGAATTCTCCACTCTCATTCCTTCTCTAACACCAAAGTGCGGTGCGAGAAATGAAACAGGCAACAAAAGGGCGCAAAACTTGTACAGTGCTCCAATATGTTGCGAATCTTCAACTCCACGGGGGAAAAGAGAGGACAAAGCTCTAGAAGATCCAAACGAGAAGAAAAAGGAAGGATCGACTAATCGAAAAGTAGTTTCGATTAATCAATCAAAAGAGGATGATGCTAACAATTTTCCAAAGGGATGAAAAATCATTGATGCAAATGATGAATTATTGCTTATACAAGATTAAGTTCATTCCAAAGAGGAACAAACTTAATGCAAATATGAATGGAAGTGCAAAACATTACCAAAAATATTTAGTATGCATCACAAATCATGTAGCATGTGATCAAAGAATGTGCAAGAAGGATCATGATCATACAAGTGTCAAAGATGCAAATAATGGAGAATCGACAAATCACACATTAAAAGTTTGCATGTATGCCTTAAACAAAAGTTAAACAACTCAAAAAACATCCATAAATATCAAGCATATCAAGCCATGAAAGTTACATGAGGAAAAAATGGCAAACAAGCTTGAAAATAGGCAAAAATGACATTCTGTTATAGTGGTAATCGATTACCACATGCAGGTAATCGATTACCTACTCAAAAATTGCAAAAAAATGTGAAAATTATGCAGGGTAATCGATTATAACATATAGGTAACCGATTACCACTGTAATTGTGGCAAAAAACAACTTTTAAAAAAGTACTTTCAGCAACCAAAACACTTACCCAATCATCTACATGCTATGATTAACATGTGAGCACGAAAAATGAAGTTCAAAATTACTTAAGCATCAACTAAACATCAATTGAAAACATTAAACATGAAGATCAAAGATCAAACAATCACATGATCATTCAACACCGAAAATGATCGAACTACATCGTAAACAAGCAAAAGTGATCAAAATAGTAAATCAAGTGCGAATTACCAACCTACAAGGCAGATGATTGTCTTAGTGATTGTTGCTATTGATACGTGATGAGAATAAGCAAAGAAAACCATAGAATTTCAATCTTGAGATCAAATCATAGTGAAATCGTTAAAAACACGATAAATGCTCTGAATACTAGTTTGCACCAAAGAAGCTTGAGATGATTATTTAATTTTGAGAAGAAGCTACTGTAAATCCAGAAATCCAAGTAGGAATATGGTGGAATGAGGTTTAGCTCAAGAGAATAAAAATTTTGACGGGAAGATTGTTACACTCTAATGGTAGAAATTGAGCTTTTGTGAGGTTTTGGGAAGATGATGGCGATGAATGTAACACCCCGTTCCTAAAATAAAATAAAACAAACAAATAAAACACATATCAAAGTTTCTCTCCCAAACGGGATGCCACAATACACGTCAAAATTTCCACAAATATTTTTTCCAAATAATTTAACTGAATTTTTCAATAAAAGTGCAGCGGAAAAAGATATGGTATGTCATAACACAAAATATTATATACATACATCATCCATATCCATCATCATCATCATATATACAATAACAGCCACTTGCCCCAAAATACACAACATCATCAAACATCACCACACATATACCAAAAACAGATACGCCACATGGGAACACATATCAAAATACACAATAAAACTCCTAAAACGCCCCGGTGTTACGTATCAGAGCAGCCCTACGGAGACACCACAATCCAACAAGCTAAACACCTGGATTGTCTGTACTTCCGAAGAAGCACAGACCACAACGAGAACAAAGGGGTGAGAATTACGATTAAATGATAATGGTATAATAGTACATGAAATAAATGGCAGAAATCAATAATAATACTATTTCATATACATATCATCCGGACTCACGGTCCCACCATCAACCACAACACACTATCATGCAACAATGCACTCACACAACTCTAAACATACGGTACCGACTCACAATCACGATGGGCACCGGGCCATCAACCCTCCTCACAGGAGCACATATCAACAATGGGCACTTGGCCATCAACCCTCCACTCAGGGAGCACACCACACCGATGGGCAACTGGCCATCAACCCTCCACAACGGGAGCACCACAACAATACCGATGGACACATGGCCATTACCCTCCACAACGGGAGCACATCTCCGATGGACACCTGGCCATCACCCCCCTCACCGGGAGCACACCAACAATACCGATGGTCATTGGGCCATCACCATCCTCTACGGGAGCACACCAACAATACCGATGGTCACTGGGCCATCACCCTCCTCTACGGGAGCACACCAACAATACCGATGGTCACTGGGCCATCACCCTCCTCTACGGGAGCACACCAACCATATTCACACACAACATACATCTATCACACAAGTGCAAACTGATCCTATTGATCCACTCCTTACACCACATATATATACATACACGACGCACAAGGCGTACCGATTCCACGGATCCATTCACATCACAAAATACATACATAACAAGCACACACAGTGCGTCGATCCCACGGATCCATTCACCACACAACTTATCACATACAATGCACACAAGGCATGTCGGTCCTACTGACCCAATACATCATATAACAGCACACAATTGTAACGCATAATAAGCCTATCGATCCTCACGGATCCACTCACCACAATGCACCAACAAAACGCGCTCAAGGTGTCACGATCATACCGATCCTCACATCTCACACACAGCACACCAACGGTGCACACATCTCACGTACGCATCCACACCGGTTCATACATAATGTGTACTCCACCAATTAGGCCACTTGCGATAGACGCTGGCTAAACAGCCCTACAACCACCAACATATGCTTGCCTCAGCTCTCCAGCAAGCCTTTCATCGCACAAGACCAACGAGGGTCCAAGTCCACAAAGGAAACAACACAAAACAGCAGCAAAAACACAAACTGTTGTCGGGCTCGCTAGTACATTCGCCCGACGAAGCCCCGCAGCGAACACTCGTTGCCATTCGCCTGGAGAAACCTCTGGCGAAGCCAAATAGAAGCTTCTGCCAACACTCGCTAGCTAGTTCGCCCGGCGAAGCCTGGCGAAGGCTCGCCCCTCATTCGCCTAGCGAATACCTGCGTACTCAGAAAAATTCTGCGCCGCAGAGTCACCTCCCACGCCGATTTCACCCGATTAAATCGAAACCCACAACCATCCATATACTGCAACTTAGCTACAGGGTCTATTCCCGATTCTATCCGACAAATCACATCATCTGCTCAAACTACCGACTTCCGGCATAACTCCGAAACTACTCAAAAAACCTCAAACTCATTCCATCCAATATTCCCAGCACATGCAAACGAATTTAGCATAATCTAACAACTTAATCTCAGCAATAATCACATGCATTCATCATCAAACAATAATAATCAATGGGGTTGGGGATTTCCCCCCGTTTCTACCGATTTCATGCAAAAATCGATTAACCGTAAAATTCTCCCCCTTACCTCAAATCAAGCTTTGATGATGAACAAGCTCCTCAATCCACATGAAATCCGCTTGCTAAGTTGCTGTTCTTGATCGTGTAGCTCTCCTCTTACTCAACCGTGTTCTTCACCGTACGTGTTCTCCTCTTCTTTCCAATTGCCAATAATGCACTCTATTCCAATAATTCCCTTATTAATTCAAATAACTAATTTTAATAATAATTCCTCATAATACTGTTACTCCAAAAATCCAATTAATAACAATTTTTACATTACTATCAATTATCACATTTTATCACAATTTATTAATATTATGAGTTCCTGACCTTCCATGATAATTCTCAAAATACACCCACGAATAAAATAATCACAGAAACCAAAAATAATTAAAATGTGAGTTACAACTCTCCCTCACTTTAATTGTTTTCGTCCTCGAAAATACCTGATGGAAATAGCTCCGGATATGCTTCCCGCATCCTGCTTTCCAATTCCCAGGTCACACTGCCACCTGCAGCACCTCCCCAAACCACTCTCACCAACGGTATCTATTTCCCTCTGAGTCGCTTCGTCTTGCGATCCTCGATCCTTAATGGCAACGTCTCTACAGTTAGGTTCTCACTAACTTGGACCTCATCCCTCTGAATCACGTGAGACGGATTGTATACATACTTCCGAAGTTGCGACACATGAAACACGTCATGCAAGTTCGAAAGCTCCGGCGGCAACGCCACCCTATAAGCCACAGTACCAATCCGTTGCAAGATCTGATACGGTCCGATAAACTTCGGATCCAACTTCTTGGACTTAAAAGCACGTCCAACACCCGTCACTAGGTTAACCCTCAAGAATACATGGTCACCCTCACTGAATTCCAACTCTTTCCTGCGGTTATCATAATAACTCTTCTGCCGATCTTGAGACGCTTTCATCTTTTCACAGATCATCTGCACTATCTCAGTAGTCTGCTGTACCATCTCTGGTCCCAAAACCACACTCTCACCCGACTCATACCAACACAAAGGAGTCCTGCACCCCTACCATAAAGAGCCTCGAACGGTGTCATCCTGATACTTGAATGGTAATTGTTGTTGTACGTGAAATCTACCAAAGGCAAATGAGTATCCCACGTACCACCTTTCTCCAACATACAAGCCTGCAACAAATCCTCTAAAGTCTGAATAGTCCGCTCCGACTGCCCATCCGTCTGCGGATGATAAGCTGAACTCAGCTTCAACTCAGTACCCAAAGCCTCTTGTAAACTCTTCCAAAATACAGAAGTGAACCTCGGATCTCTGTCCGACACAATGCTTAACGGTATACCGTGCAGCTTCACAATTACCCGAATATAAATCTCTGCCAGCTTCTCCAACGGAAGGTAACACTGATCGGTACAAAGTGTGCAGACTTCGTGAGCCGATCCACAATCACCCAAATGGCGTCAAATCCTCTCGCCGTATTCGGCAAACCTGTAACAAAGTCCATAGCAATACAATCCCACTTCCAAACCGGAATCTCTAACGGTTGCATCATCCCAGAAGGTTTCTGATGCTCCACCTTCGACTTCTGACAAACTAAACAAGCATAGACATATCGAGCAATATCCTTTTTCATGCCCGACCACCAAAATAACTTTTTCAAGTCCTGATACATCTTCGTAGCTCCTGGATGAACACTTAGGCTACTACGATGTCCTTCGACCAAAATCGACTTCTTCAACTCATCATTATCTGGCACGCAAATTCTGCCCTGAAACCTCAACACACCCGCACTATCCAACCTGAAATCACTACCAGAGTCACTTCCGGCCTCTCGCGTCAAATCCACAAGTTTCACATCCAACTTCTGATGTTCTCTAATCATGTCCAAGAAATCATTCTTCACTTGCAATTTACCTAACGTCACACCATCCGATGTAAACTCACAAACCATGCTCAAATCCCGAAACTGCTCAATAAGCTCCATCTCTTTTACCATCAATGCCGACATATGAATTGCCTTTCTGCTCAACGCATCCGCAACCACATTTGCTTTCCCTGGGTGATAACTCAAACTAAAATCATAATCCTTCAAGACTTCCATCCATCTCCTCTGCCGCATATTCAGCTCCTTCTGATCAAAAAATATTTCAAACTCTTGTGATCACTGAATACCTCAAACCTCGATCCATATAAATAATGTCGCCAAGTCTTCAACACAAAAACTACCGCAGCCAATTCAAGGTCATGAGTAGGATAGTTACGCTCATGCACCCTCAATTTCCGCGAAGCATAGGCTACCACTTTTCCATTCTGCATAAGAACTCCGCCCAATCCCATTTTGGACGCATCACAATATACCACAAAAGGCTCACACAGATTCGGTAACACCAACACCGGAGCTGAAGTCAATCTCTTTTTCAGTTCCTCAAAACTCTTTTCACAAGCCGCATCCCACACAAACACTTGATCTTTCCTGGTCAACTGAGTCAACGGCAAAGCCAATCTAGAAAATCCTTCAATGAATCTTCGGTAATACCCTGCTAAGCCCAAAAAGCTTCTAACCTCTGTTACCGTCTTTGGCAGTTCCCACTGTAACACCGCGCTCACCTTAGATGGATCCACAGAAACACCATCACCCGAAATAACGTGCCCCAGAAAACTCACTGTCTTCAACCAAAATTCACACTTCGATAACTTAGCAAACAACTTGTTATCCTTCAACACTTGTAAAGCGATCCTCAAATGTTCCGCATGCTCTTCTCCAGACTTAGAATAAATCAGAATATCATCAATGAATACGACAATAAACTGATCCAAATAAGAATGGAAGATACGATTCATATATTCCATAAACACACCCGGCGCATTAGACACTCCGAAAGGCATTACTGCATACTCGTAATGTCCATATCGAGTCCTAAACACCGTCTTCTGAATATCACCTTCTCTCACTCTTATCTGATGATAACCCGACCTCAAGTCGATTTTACTGAACACACGAGCTCCCACTAACTGATCCATCAAATCATCGATCCTTGGAAGAGGATATTTGTTCTTGATGGTCACTTTGTTCAACTGTCGGTAGTCAATGCACAAACGCATGCTACCATCCTTCTTCTTCACTAACAATACTGGAGCTCCCCACGGCGACACACTTGGTCTAATAAACTTTCTATCCAACAACTCTCCAATATGAGATTTCAACTCGGCTAACTCCACTGCCGACATCCTGTACGGCGCCATAGAAATAGGCCTCGTACCAGGAACAAGATCAATGCTAAACTCAACCTCTCTCTTCGGAGGCAACTCTGTAATATCATCTGGGAATACTTCTGAAAACTCATTCACCACAGCTAACTCATCCAACAATTCCTTGTTGTCAACAGACAGTGATGCAAATAAAGCAAACACCTGCGCTTCATCTTCCAACAAGGTTCTCAATTTCTTACCAGACAAGGAATCTGCCAACGCTTCCTCTTCAGGAGTCAAAAACAATAACACTTTCTGAAAACAATCGATGTACACTCGGTTAAACTTCAACCAGTTCATACCAAGTATAACATCCAAACCACCAAGTGGCAAACATATCAGATCCACACCGAAGTCTCGACCAAAGATAGTCAGTGGGCACTTCAAACACACAAGTGAAGTAGTCACTGAACCAATCGAGGGAGTTTCAATAGTCATCCGCCGCTCAAGAGTAGTCGGCACCAAACCTAACCTCTTCGCACAATCAACAGAGATAAACGAGTGGGTCGCACCCGTATCAATCATAGTAGTCAAAGGAATGTTATTGATAAAACAAGTACCTTTGATCGAACGTTCTCCATCTTCCACTTGAGTTCCCACAACTGCAAATACTTTACCCGCCACCTGAGGCGCCTGAGCCCTCCTCGGCTTCTCACAATGAGTATTAATGTGGCCCTTCTCACCACAGTTATAACAAGTAGGCATATTAGTCTTACAATCTGCCATCACATGGCCCGACTTCCCATACTTGAAGCACTTTTTTGCATCAGGAAGACAATCATTGGCACGATGACCCATGCCACCGCACCAGAAACACTTCATACCAGCCAACGCCCTACCCTCTCTGGGCTTCCTATCAACATCACCCTTGAACTTCCCCTTACCAGTCGGAACACTGTAAGGAGTACTACCGAACCTTTGTTTACCCTTACGATCACTCGCCGCCTTGTAGTGTGCGATCCTTGCACGATTATCGTTATCATAGATACGACTCATACTCACCAACTCAGGGTAGCTCCTGATTTTCTGACATGCAATTCCCATCTTGATCTCTGGCCTCAGCCCATTCTAAAATTTCAGACACTTCGAAGTCATAGCTTCCTCAGTATTGTAATGAGGACAATACTGAGCCAGCTCCTCAAACTTAGCCGCATACTTGGCTACTGACATACTGCCCTGTTTCAATTCCAAAAATTCCACCTCTTTAGCACTTTTGACATCTTCTGGAAAATACTTCTCCAGAAATCCAGACCGAACCACCTCCCAAGTAATTGGAGTCCCCGCAACTTCCATCCTCTGAAAACAATTATCCCACCAAGCCTCGGCCTCCCCCTCGAGCATGTGAGTACCGAACCTCACCTTCTGCTCGTCACTGCACCCCATGGTTCTGAAGATCTTCTCTATTGCCTTCAGCCATTTCTGTGCAGCCACCGGATCCAGAATTCCACCTTCAAACTTTGGTGGCTTGTTGCTCTGGAACTGCGTCAGGTCTCTAAACTGAGCTCCCGCAGCCAGATTCTGGTTGGCCACCACTTGTGCCATAGCCTACATCGCCGCAGCCAACGCCGCGTCATTTCTCCCAGCCATACTACTCAACAACAACAATCCAGGTTAACAGAAAACAAGAAACTCTATCCTATAGACAGACTCAACACACTACACTGGCCGGACGGACCGACCTGCTCTGATACCAACTTGTAACACCCCGTTCCTAAAATAAAATAAAACAAACAAATAAAACACATATCAAAGTTTCTCTCCCAAACGGGATGCCACAATACACGTCAAAATTTCCACAAATATTTTTTCCAAATAATTTAACTGAATTTTTCAATAAAAGTGCAGCGGAAAAAGATATGGTCTGTCATAACACAAAATATTATATACATACATCATCCATATCCATCATCATCATCATATATACAATAACGACCACTTGCCCCAAAATACACAACATCATCAAACATCACCACACATATACCAAAAACAGATACGCCACAGGGGCACACATATCAAAATACACAATAAAACTCCCAAAACGCCCCGGTGTTACGTATCAGAGCAGCCCTACGAAGACACCAAATCCAACAAGCTAAACACCTAGATTGTTTGTACTTCCGAAGAAGCACAGACCACAACGACAACAAAGGGGTCAGAATTACGCTTAAATGATAATGGTATAATAGTACATGAAATAAAAGGCAGAAATCAATAATAATACTATTTCATATACATATCATTCGGAATCACGGTCCCACCATCAACCACAACACACTATCACGCAACAATGCACTCACACAACTCTAAACATACGGTACCGACTCACAATCACGATGGGCACCCGACCATCAACCCTCCTCACAGGAGCACATATCAACGATGGGCACTTGGCCATCAACCCTCCACTCAGGGAGCACACCACACCGATGGGCAACTGGCCATCAACCCTCCACAATGGGAGCACCACAACAATACCGATGGACACCTGACCATCACCCTCCTCACCAGGAGCACACCAACAATACCGATGGTCACTGGGCCATCACCCTCCTTTACGGGAGCACACCAACAATACCGATGGTCACTGGGCCATCACCCTACTCTACGGGAGCACACCAACAATACCGATGATCACTGGGCCATCACCCTCCTCTACGGGAGCACACCAACAATACCGATGGTCACTGGGCCATCACCCTCCTCTACGGGAGCATACCAACCATATTCACACACAACATACATCTATCACACAAGTGCAAACTGATCCTATTGATCCACCCCTCACACCACATATATATACATACACGACGCACAAGGCGTACCGATCCCACAGATCCATTCACATCACAAAATACATACATAACAAGCACACACAGTGCGTCGATCCCACGGATCTATTCACCACACAACTTATCACATACAATGCACACAAGGCATGTCGGTCCTACTGACCCAATACATCACATAACAGCACACAATTGCAACGCATAATAAGCGTATCGATCCTCACGGATCCACTCACCACAACGCACCAACAAAACGCGCTCAAGGCGTCACAATCATATTGATCCTCACATCTCACACACAGCACACCCACGGTGCACACATCTCACGTACGCATCCACACTGGTTCATACATAATGTGTACTCTACCAATTAGGCCACTTGCGATAGACGCCGGCTAAACAGCCCTACAACCACCAACATATGCTTTCCTCATCTCTCCAGCAAGCCTTTCATCGCACAAGACCAATGAGGGTCCAAGTCCACAAAGGAAACAACACAAAACAGCAGCAAAAACACAAACTGCTGTCGGGCTCGCTGGCACATTCGCTCGGCGAAGCACCGTAGTGAACACTCGCTGCCATTCGCCTGGAGAAGCCAAACAAAAGCTTCTGCCAACACTCGCTGGCTAGTTCGCCCCGCGAAGGCTCGCCCCTCATTCGCCTAACGAATACCTGCGTACTCAAAAACATTCTACGCTGCAGAGTTACCTTCCACGCCGATTTCACCTGATTAAATCGAAACCCACAACCATCAACATACTGCAACTTAGCTAGGGGTCTATTCCCGATTCTATCCAACAAATCACATCATCTGCTCAAATTACCGACTTCCGGCATAACTCCGAAACTACTCAAAAAACCTCAAACTCATTCCACCCAATATTCCCAGCACATGCAAATGAATTTAGCATAATCTAACAACTTAATCTTAGCAATAATCCCATGCATTCATCATCAAACAATAATAATCAATGGGGTTGGGGATTTTCCCCCGTTTCTACTGATTTCATGCAAAAACCGATTAACCATAAAATTCTCCCCCCTTACCTCAAATCAAGCTTTGATGATGAACAAGCTCCTCAATCCACACGAAATCCGCATGCTAAGTTGTTGTTCTTGATCGTGTAGCTCTCCTCTTGCTCAACCGTGTTCTTCACCGTACGTGTTCTCCTCTTCTTTCCAATTGCCAATAATGCCCTCCATTCCAATAATTCCCTTATTAATTCAAATAACTCATTTTAATAATAATTCCTCATAATACTTTTACTCCAAAAATCCAATTAATAACATTTTCTCATTTATATTAATATTAGCGATAATACTGATAATAATTAATAATAATTTTTACATTACTATCAATTATCACATTTTATCATAATTTATTAATATTATGAGTTCTTGACCTTCCACGATAATTCTCAAAATACACCCACGAATAAAATAATCACAGAAACCAAAAATAATTAAAATGGGCGTTACAATGAATGTGAGAGAAAGTTGCAAAAAAATCAGAGAGAACTGAGAGTGATCAATGAAGAATTTGGGAAAATGATTGAGGGTACTTTTTGAAATGGTGATGATTTGCTTATATAGAGTTTTGCTTCGGAGTTGCTAGGTTTGTAGTGAGCTTTGGATGTAGCCTTGGAGTTAGTTAGTCTCAACTCACTGAGTTGGAGGTTAACTCAGTTAGTTAGGTAGTTGACTCGGTAACCATTCAAATGTAAACTTGAATCTAAGGGCTCATATGCTTGGGAATGAAGCAACATGGTGGTCTTAATCCAAATTGATATATTGGAGCAAATGCCTTGAAGTGTCTAGAAAGGTTTTGAAGTGTCTAGAGATGTCTAGAATGTTCCACACAATGCTAGAACCAAATATACCCCCAAAATATAGAGTGAAAGTGGTTGTCACAGAAAATGCAACAAAAATTGAAATTTTACACAGGGTAATCGATTACCCTACTTTGCCTAGCAAAGTGGTAATCAATTACCACAGACAAAACTTGCATATTTTTCTTGCGAAATGGTGATGTTGTAACGGTTTTAATTTTCGACCTTTTGCTTTAATGAATATGCATAGAAACCTTCATTTTGTGCTTGTTTTAGTGATGTGATATCTTTTAGAGGATGTGATTAATCGGGCTTGGAAAACCTAAATATTCCCGCAACAAGGATCACAGAGGAAAAGTGTGAATGCATATGCCAATGATGCGAACGCACATGCTTATGTAAAAGGAAAAAGGGAAGGTCAAATTTCGGGTTACGAAAGTTGCCCTTATTTAATCTTCTTAGACCCGAATATTTGAATTGCGCTAGCTTTTCGATTATTCGAGGTGGAAGGAGATTAAATAAAAGAGTAGCTTGAAAGTTTGGTCGACAATGACAAAAGAAGAGAGTTTTGTAAAGTTGAAAGTGTAGAGATCTGTTTGAGAAAAAGTTTTGGCTGAGATCCGCTGGAGAGATAAGTCATTCAAAGGGAAGTATGCTATGATACATATGTTATGATGTTCAACATCATGCTTGATATCATGCTATGCAGCGAGAAAGGTTGAGATGCAGTTTCTCTGGCGAATAGAGATTGTAGCAAAACGAACTCGACATCCTCAGTTGGGGAACTCGATGATGTTGCTGGTGAAAGAGCTTAGAAATCTCATACTTCTAAACTATTACCAACACTGCTGCTGGAGAGAAAGAAACTTTCTAACCATAGGTGACCCTAGCTGGAGAATGAAGGAATCATGGCTGATCTTCAACTAACCAACTCTTCCTGGGGAGGAATAAAGTCAAGATGATTAAAATGAAACAAAGTACCATTACCGCTGGGGAATGACAACCTCGATCTGCTGGGGTGTTGCGAGAAATTCTGTTTCTACCGGGAAAAAACAAACAAGTTTATGCTTGGGGAATACGGCTCTCCTGAGGAAATGAAAGATAAATCCTTCCCCAGAACCAAACTGATGCCTATTGGTGAAATTTTGGCTCCTTTGGGGAGAGGAAAGGTACACAAACCTTCCAAAGAACTAAACTGGTACTTGCTGGGGAAAAGGAACGCAGTTAGCATTCCTAACCAATCATGATATTGTTCACCCAAGATCGAGCTTAAAAAGGAAAGCTACCAATCTTACTTCGATAATTTCCGGTAAAGCATGCAATGCATAATGTTTTCCTGGTTGATTTTAACTTTTATGTTTCTCAGCGCTTTATAGTATTATGTGATCACAAATAATTATTCAATTTGCAAATAAAATACTAAAAAGAGACAAATCAGAAATTAAAGGATGTAAATTTTATTGAATGTAAAAAGCTTTTGTACATAAGATGTGTACAAGGATGTAAAAACCCTTGATGAGGAAATTTACAATAAACATTGAAAAAAATTAATTGGCAATGGGAAATTTGACTTTACATTGATTACAACATTGACTACCATCCCCTGTAAATCTAGGTTCCATCATTGTGCGTCAATTGATGATGATTTGAATGATCATTTACCGTCTGAGGTCTAGCCATGACAAAGATAAACTCAAGTGTTCACAGTCAAATTCCTTTATCCCTAATTTTTTCCTGGACATTTCTATTTTTTTCGTCCACCGGGATACCCATTTTTGCCAAAGTCGCCCTTTCAGATTTTCAACTTAGCGGGCTATCATTTTTTTTTGCTTTGTCCCTAACTTTTGCATGGAAATTTCTTTTTTTGGTCCACTGGGATGCCCATTTTTTCCTAGATTGCCCTTGCGGATGTCAATCTAGTGGGTTTTATATTCACCATTTTTTTAGGCATAATATTTTTTTACTGTATCAGAGTTCACGGGATGTGGCAACTCCTCCCCATCCATGGTGGTGAGGACCAGGGCTCCGACTGAGAAGGCTTTCTTGACAACGAAAGGTCCTTCGTAATTTAGAGTCCACTTGCCGCATGGATTCGAATGAACAGAGGAATACCTCTTGAGCACGAGTTCGCCTGCTTGGAACGCTCAAGGAAGAACTTTCCTATCAAAAGCTTGCTTAAGACGTCTCTGATACAATTGACCGTGGCAAACGACTATCAGGCGCTTCTCTTCGATGAGATTTAGTTGATTGTATCTAGATTGAACCCACTCAGCTTCATCAAGATCTGCTTCCATGATGACCCTGAGATAAGGAATTTCGACTTTGATGGGTAGAACATCCTCTATACCATATACAAGCGAATACAAAGTTTCCCCAGTATAAGTGTAAATTGAAGTTCTGTAGCCATGCAATGCAAAGGGAAGCATTTCATACAAGTCCTTGTAAGTCTTGACCATCTTCTGAACAATCCTGTTGATGTTTGTTTTTGTTGCTTCAACAACACCATTCATCTTGGGCCGATATGGTTAAGAGTTGTGGTGCTCGATCTTAAATTCTTGACACAACTCCTTCACATCTTATTATTTAGATTGCTTGCATTGTTAATGGTAATTTTGCTAGGAATACTGTAGCGACATATTATCTCTTTCTTGATAAATTTGGCAACCACTTAACGTGTAACATTTGCATAAGAAGCAGCTTCAACTCACTTGGTGAAATAATCGATAGCAACTAGAATAAAGCGATGGTCGTTGGAAGCCTACGACTCGATCATTCCAATCATATCAATACCCCACATAGAGAAGGGCCAAGGAGAAGTTAGAACATTCAATGGAGTTGGTGGCACATGGATCTTGTCACCATAGATTTGGCACTTGTGACATGTTTTGGCAAAGTTGTAACAATCTACCTCCATTGTTGTCCAATAATACCCAGCTCAAAGGATCTTTTTAGCCATAACAGGACCTTTGGAATTTACACCCTCACAACCTTCAGGTATGGACCTTATGATTGTATCTGCTTAGTGTCTATCCACACATCTGAGCAACACAGAATCATAATTCCTCTTGTACAATATACCACTACTCAAGAAGAACTTGGCGCATAGTCGTTTGAGAGCTTTCTTATAAGTGATAGTGATACCCTCGGGATATTCCTGTTTTTCCAGATATCTTTTTATGTCGTAGAACCAAGGCTTATCATCAGACTCGTCCTCGATTACTAAACAGTGTGCTGGTTCGTTCAAATGATCAATGCAGATAGAAGGAGCTTTATTTTTCCACTTGACTTTGAACATGGATGCGAGGGTGGCAAGAGCATCAGCTAGTTGATTTTCTTCCCTAGGAATATGATGAAAAGAGATTTCATTAAAGTAAGAAATCAATTTTGCGATGTGTTTTTGGTACAGGACTAGCTTGGAATCCCGAGTTACAAAGTTCCCTCTGACTTGGCCAATTACCAGGGTAGAATCTCCGTAGACCTCAAGACTCTTGATTCTCATGGAAATTGCTGCTTCAATATTGTAGATACATGCTTCGTACTCAGTCATATTGTTGGTGCATTCAAAGCATAATCTGGTGGTGAAGGGAAGATGAAAACCTGTCGAAAAGATGAGGATAACACCAATTCTACGACCTTTAGCATTAGCAGTACCGTCAAACACGAGCGTCCATCACTCCCCTGGTTCTTGTACTATATTAGGGTCTGGAGTCTCATAATCTTTGATGAACAAAACATCCTCATCGAGAAAGTCAAACTTCATCTATTGATATCCTTCCACAGTTTGATGAGCAAGGTAGTCAGATAAGATGCTCCCTTTTATCGCTTTCTGTGTAACCTGCTGGATGTCATACTCAGCCAACAACATTTGCCACCGGGCAATTCGTCCAGAGGCAATAGGATTTTAGAAAATATACTTTATTAGATCTATCTTGTATATCAATAAAGTGGTAGGGCAAATCATCTATTGTTTCAGGCGTCGAGCAACCCAAGTCAGAGCACATCAAGTTTTCTCCAATAGTCAGTATCTAGTCTCACAATCATTGAACTTCTTGCTCAGATAGTAAATTGTATGTTATTTTCTGCCAGTGTTGTCATGTTGACCTAATACACATCCCATTGATTCATCGAGAATAATAAGATACATGATTAAAGGCCTACCAGGAACCAAAGGTACTAAGATCGGTGGTTCTTGCAAATATTTTTTTGTCTTGTCAAAAGCTTCTTGACAATTATTTTTCCATTCAACTGATTGATTTTTTCTTAGTAATTTGAAAATTGGTTCGCAGGGAGCCGTCAGATGAGAAATGAATCTGGAAATGTAGTTAAGTCGGTCTAGAAAGCCACAAACTTCTTTTTCTATTTTGGGAGGCGGTTTGTTCTGAATTGCCCGAACCTTGTTAGGATCAACTTTGATGCCCTTCTGGCTTACAATAAAATCCAACAGTTTTCCAGATCAACCAAAGGTTCCCTTTGCTGAATTCAACCGTAGTCTGAACTTTCGGAATCTGTCAAACAACTTCTTCAGATGGTCTAGATGATCATCTTTAATTCTAGATTTGGCAATCATATCGTCCACGTAAACCTCAATCTCTTTATGGATCATGTCGTAAAAGAGGGTTGTCATGGCACGTTGGTATGTTGCCCCTGCATTTTTCAAACCAAATGGCATGACTTTGTAGCAATATGTACCCCAAGGCGTGATGAAATTAGTCTTTTCCATGTCAGTAAGGGACATCTTGATCTGATTATATCCTGAGAAACCATCCATGAATGAAAAAGCAGAGAACTGCGTCGTGTTGTCTACCAAAACATCAATATGAGGCAGAGGAAAATCTTCTTTTGGGCTCGCCTTATTGAGATCTCGATAGTCCACACACATTCGGACCCTCCCATATTTCTTCGGAACCGGGATGGTGTTGGAAATCCATTCAGGATACTCGGAAGTGGCTAAGAACCCAATGTCAAACTGTTTCTTTACCTCTTCTCTGATTTTAAGTGCCATGTCAGGTCTGGTCCTTTTGAGCTTTTTCTTGGCAGGAGGACAATCAGGCTTTAGTGATAAGTGATGTTCAACGATGTTGGTATCCAACCCAGGCATATCTTGATAAGACCAGGCTAAAATATCAACATACTTTTTCAATAGCTTGACCAACTCAGGTTGTACATGCTTAGCGAGGGATGCCCCAATCTTGACTTCTCTCCTGACTTCATCAGTACCAAGATTGATAACCTCCAATGGCTCTTTGTGTGGCTAAATCTCTTTCTGCTCGTGCTCAAGGAGCCTTGCTAATTCAGCCGATAATTCACAATCTTCCTCACCATCTTCTTCGGCATGGTTAATCAGAATCCTAGAACTACAACGGATGTTTGCCAAGTTGTTATCAATGCAATTATTTGTTCTACATGTTTATGAATTATGTTTAGAATGAAGCTATTTGAAAGATGGAAAATAAAAAAAACTTTGCCATTTATTCATTTGTGAAAAATTAAAATAAAGAAAGAAAAGAGAACATGATTTGAATTCAAAAAGACTTTTATTTATTAATCATATAATGTTTCAAAAGCGCGAGACCCTTACAAGCTATCCACTCGTCTCGTGCGAGGACGAGGGAACAGGAAAACAAAATGCATTACATGTTTGTGGGAAAAATCATGGGAATCATGGTAGATGTCCAGATGTTGAGCTTGAAACTCGGCGGACATTTGCGTACAAAGCTTGTACTTCGGCTGCTAGGACCTGCATCGTCAATGGCTGACACAAAATCCCTCTCTTGGAATCCAATGCTTGTGAACTTGATCAAGTTGCATTTCTGATGACTGTGCAAACTAACTTGCTGATCAGGATGATAACCCATTCCATAGTGATCATACTTTTCAACCATATCCATGATTTACCCCCAGCCAGGCAAGACACCATTCTCAATGGTCTCTTTAGCGCTCTTGACAGATGACATGACCGTTTTTGGTAGTCTACCAGAATTGACAGAAGTGGAGCTGACATCTTCAAATTCGAGACATTGCAACGACACTTCAGCTATGCCTTCATCATTCTCGACATATCAGAAGGATAGTAACTTGCTTACTAGCAAATCTTCTTAACCACAGACGATGATCATCTGATCTTCAAACATGAATTTCAGCTTCTGATGTAACATGGATGTAACTGCCCTTGTGATATGGATCCAAGGTCTACCCAATAAACAACTGTATGCAGGATTGATATCCATCACTTGGAAAGTAATGGTAAACAAATGCGGCCCAACTTTAATGGGTAAATCCATTTCGCCAATGACTTGCCTTCGAGAACCATCAAAAGCTCTAATGATTAAAGCGCTTGGTCTCATCTCACTCCCCTTTACCAATAGTTGACTCAATGTACCCTTAGGCATCACATTGAGAGAAGAACCGGTATCCACAAGAACATGAGATAGCAAATAGTCCATACAAGTCACTGAGATATGCAAGGCTCTATTATGGGCAGTACCTTCAGGAGGCAACTCTGACTCGTCGAAACCCAAGTACCGACTAGAAGATATGTTTGTGACGACATCGACAAATTATTCTACTGGAATGTCGTGCATCGCATGAGCGGTGTTCAAAACTTTCAACAAAGCTGATCTGTACGCTGGTGAGCTCATGAGCAAAGATAAGATAGAAATCCTCGATGGAGTTTTCCCTAGCTGATCCACAATCTTGAAATCTCTCTTCTTGATCAATTTGAGGAACTCTTGATCATCCATGAATTCTTTGCTTTTGGTGACATCCGCAAATGGAGTGACTGGAACTGATGCTGCTGTTGATGCCCCTTTTTGTACAACAGGGGTTGCTGAAGTAGATTTCTCCTTACGAGGAATGACAATTTGAATTTGCACTGGCTTAGATACGACCTTTGGAGCAAACACTCGCCAGCTACGAGTCATTCCTCTAGTGGCGGTTACGTTCATGACTTTAGATTATGAGAACTCGATTTATCGACCCCTAGAAAACACAGTTGGACCATACTTCCAAGGATTATCTATTGAATTTTGATACGGGAATGGCTTAGGAACACAAATAGTGATAGGATGAATATTCTTTTTAGAGTTTCCACAAGAACCTTCCTGTATATGATCGTGAATGACTCGATAATAACTACCTCTTCCACAGACTTGGCTCTGGAAAATTGAACTACACCTCGGTTCATCAAGATCTGAATGCAGCCTTTCAACTTTCGACAGTGATTAGGATTATCGTCATAGATCTGGCACTTCCCATGAAGATCTTTCAGTAATCTTTGTTCTTTCAATTTCTTGATCACTATAGTCATCAGAGTTTTCACTTTGTCGACATCTCTTATCAACTCAGACCTTCAATTTTCCTCAATCATATTAACTACAGGCCCACCATGGGTAGGCAAGGTATTATTTTTTATATTAGGACGCTCCTCAGAAAATGTCAAGATTTTCTGATCAATAAGCTCTTGAACTTTAGCCTTGAGAACAATATAATCTTTAGTAGCATGTCCTATGTACCCAGCATGGTAAGCACATAATGCATTCGGATTATGCTTTGGACTAAAAGGAGGAACTGTAGGTGCAATATCTATGGGGACTATTTCCCCTTAATGAATCAAATAAGGAAACAACTTTGTATAAGGCACAAGAATTATGTCAAAATTCATCCGCTTGCGGTTGTTCTGATTGTTGTTATTATGTTTGTTCTGATGCTGATTTTTGATGTTTTACTGAGACTGTTGACGTTGAGGTTGATTCTGATTATGAGAATTCTGAACTTATTATTGTGGATGATACTGATACAGAAGTCGTTGATACTGAGCAATAGCCACATAAGGATAGGAATAATACGACATGGGAGCCATGGGAACCTGATACTGAGGATAGGCCTTCACCATCATAGCATTCACTTCACCTTCCTTTTTCTTTGAATGACTACTCTGAGGTTTCTTGGTTGGTTGTTGAACAACGGAGCCAGCAATCCTACCAATCTTTAACCCGTTCTCAATCCTTTCACCAATAGTCACAATATCAACAAAATTTGTCAAAGAACTGCCCACCATTTTATCATAATACAACCCTTGCAAAGTGCCCATGAAAATGTCAACCAATTCATTGTCAGAAAGAGCAGGTCACATCCGAAAAGCCATCTCACGCCACCTTTGTGCATATTCTTTGAATGTTGTAGTTGAACGTTGTGATTAATTCTGCAACTGCAGTCTAGTAGGAGCCAAATCAAGATTATATTTGTCTTTTTTTAAGAATGCCTTTGATAGGTCTCTCCACGAGCAAATATTGCTACGTTCTAAACCCATATACCAATCTAGAGAATCTCCAGACAAGCTATCTTAGAAACAATGCACCATCAATTCATCATTGTCAATATAGGACACCATCTTCCTACAATACATGGTCACATGACTGCGAGGACAACTCAAACCCTTGTACTTTGGCAGCTCGGGAATCTTGAATTTCTGCGGCAGCACAACATTGGAAAACAAACACAAGTCTTTGGCTTCCATTCCAAAAGTAGAATATCCTTCAATCGCACATTATGATCAGCAAGTCTGATAAGAGCTTGAGGATTTGGAAGCTGTGATGCGGCTGGAGTAGGTATCTATGGAGAAGCAAACTGAGACGGATACAACAACCCAGAATTCACCATCTGACCAGTATTCTGACCCATCTGAAAACCATATGGATAACCGGTAGGAAGTACCGCAGCAGCAAAAGATGCCCTATGGTAGAGCATAGAATGAATATTTTGAACCATAATTTGAGCATGCTGAGACAAAACTGGAACATGAATAAGAGGGCCCATATGCACATGCTCGTCTTCCTTAGGAATTTCAACATCAGTAGACACAGGAGTATGGTGAACCTGCATCTGAGGAATCTCGTGATCATCATGATTCACCATAGGAGGTGGAATCGAAGTAGGTATGCCCCAAGGATAAGCAACAGAATTACCATTGGGCATGGGCGCAACAAAAGGTTGATATGGAACAAAAGCACTACCATTGGCAACCTGAGGTGTGAAATTCAGATGCATTCCCCACGGGAAAGTAGCAGGAATTCTATTCAAACCCGGCAGAACATAAGGTAGATTGACAGAAGGCTGAACAACATTCTCAACTGGTGTTTCGACAATAACTGGAGAAGAAGCAACGACAAGAATATGGATCACCACAGGAGTGACGACAGTAACATCAGTAACAGTTGCAACAACAGAAGTAGCAGTAGCAGCATCCTTTTGAGCACGAAGGAAGTCCATAATAACGTCCATGTTAGTCTGGAACTGATCCATCCGATCTTGAAACTGAGCCAAAGTCTCCTTGTAGGCAGCGTTCTTTTGTTCGATATCAACCATGATTATGGTCTTGTTCGAGCGAGTGGAATCGATGTCGAGTTATCGTCTTGCTATAAGGCATGATAGGCAGTGTATTTCATGGCTTTCAAACTCACGGGTAAACTCGTAAACTCATACGAGTTTACGAGTCTAGGAAGCAAAAACGAGTAAACTCGCATATAGAATCATGTTTTGATAGGATCGAGTATATTCAGGTAGACTGGCATAAAGTCATATAGACTCACGAGTCTATGGAGAGTTTATGAGTCTATAAGTTTTTTTGAATTTTGTTTTTTTATAACCCAAAAAAGGACCAAATTCTCCAAAAGATTTAATTTTATTTTAAAAAACCTTATTTTCTTGCTTGTACGAGAATTAGCAAGCCTCTGTCCTAGTATCTTGTTTTAGTAAAGTTTCTTTCTCCTTTCATTCCTTCACAGACGATGCACATATATTATGTCTCTTGCTTTGTTTCCGTTCATTCTTGTAAATCAATCATTTGTTGTGTAAGTATTTTCTTATATGTTTCACTTGGATGTTTCTCTTGTATATTCTCTTGTATATTCTTTTGTGTAAAGATGATGAATGGATAATTGAAGATCCTAATGAGGAAAATATGCAAACTGAAGTTAATGTTGAGTATGATGATGTTATTGTTAACAATATTGTGGAGGTTGATTTTGTTGTTACTAATGTTATGCAAAGTGGTGGTGGTGGTGGAAATGTTGAATTTGGTGGAATTGGAACTTCAAGCAATCCAACTTTGGCTAATGATGAAGGTGTTTCATCTGGGTAGAATTTGATGATGATACTTAAGATACCTATGAAGATGATGGTGATGATATTGGTGGTGATGATTTCATATTTTGATGTTTAAAGCCATTAACATATCTGTTTTATGATATTTATTTTGCTTTAAGTAGTAGTCAATTAAGAAGAAATTAGTACTTTAAGTCTATAAATACATACTTTGCTATTTTTTTTTGTTTTATTATTGAGTTTTTTTGTTAATAAATTTGTTATGGAGTATGAAATTTAAATTTTGATGTTAATTGGTATTTTATTATATATATTTGTATCATATATCAGACATTTAAAATTTTAAAAATACATGTGTGTGTCATGTATGTGTCACATATAGGTTTTTGAAAGTCATTTTTAATTTTTCATAGACTTGTAGGAGTTTGCGAGTCGAGTATGCGAGTCAAGTTTACATACCCTTTACGAGTCTTAGTAGACTCGCGAGTTTGACAATCTTAAGTGTAAGGATGTGGTTTCCGGGGTGAAGGACATGCATATGAGTATGATTGGATGCAATATATGCAAAAATAAAGTAAGGTAGCGAAATGTTCGCTAAGCGAGAAAACAACGAGTTGCCATCAAACACTCCCAGACTTGGGCAAAACCAAAATGACCAAAACTCGCTGGAGCGAGTGGAGTAGCGAAGGACTCGCCATTCTGCTCCCCTAGTGAGCATGCTAGCGAGCATGACAACACAACATTTCCTTTTTATTCCATCCAATATCGATTCTTCGACTTAGATGTGATCAACCTTCTCCCGAAACATGTAGCTTGTGTGCTGTTATATGATATGATGTGGGTAGCCGTATGGCGTGAATCCTAGATTGTGGAACTTATTGTGAATTGTGGCCTTTTGGAAAATAAATGCATTGTTTAAATTAAATTTAAATGCATGATAATTGTGATAGAGTTCGTTATCGTTTAGGTGGTAAATCGATGCTCGTTGCCGTTTGGCGTAATTGATGTGAATGTATATCGATTGTATATGATAGTATGAGATAAATGCATGAATATATTGTGAATATGTATGCATTTCAAGAATGTCTTGAGTCATTTTATATGTGAAGCATAATGATGTACATTCTTGTGTTGTGTGATTCTAATGAGAATCCGCTGAAACGTCGTGTGCCTATGTGAGGTGTGAGCGATGATTACAAACGATTGTGTGTCTATGTGAGGTGTGAGAAATCGGATTGTGTGCCTATGTGAGGTGTGAGCAATCCATAAACATTGTGTGCCTGTGTGAGGTGTGAGCAATGGGTGAACATCGTAGGCCCGACGGGGAGTTACATTGGTAACGAGCGATGGTTTCAATAAGTTCCTGAGTGAACTTGAGATGATTGAGTCGGAACCGCATTGCATTTGCATAGAGTCATGAGTCGGTCTCTATGATTTGCATTTATCATCGTTTTAATTGTGCATTGGTGAATAAACATAAATGTGTATGTTTATGTTGAATGATAGAATTGTGGAAGTATGCATGATGAATATGCTTGGTTTCATATTTATATATATATATATATATATATATATATATATATATATATATATATATATATATATATATATATATATATATATATATATATATATATATATATATATATATATATATATATATATATATATATATATATATATATATATATATACATTGTGATGTATATGAGTGAGTTGTGATGAATTGTGGTGAGAATGTGGAATATGTGTATTTATATGTTAATATATATAATTATATGTATTGTTGTTATGATAATATTTCTCACCCTTCTGCTGTTTTATGGTGCTCTATGAGGCATTGTAGAGTAGGTATGATGGAGGTCTTTTTGTGAAGCGTGTCTTCATTCTTTTGGTCGGTCGGCTCTGATATGTAGCACCGGGTAGCTAGGTTGTTCATGATTCTTCTGCGATACATTTGTATATGTATCTTGTTGATGTATGTTTATGAAACCATGACTTGTGTTGTTGAACCATACTGGATGATATATATATATATATATATATATATATATATATATATATATATATATATATATATATATATATATATATATATATATATATATATATATATATATATATATATATATATATATATATATGTTTGATGTTATTCAATGTTTAGATTTTCCGCTTTTATTCTAAATGTTGAGATGTGGGTGTAAGGACTAAGTTCCTCTGTTGCAAAGTTACCCCACTGTTGCATATCCCTTGTTGAGCAGGTGTTGTATGTTTTAATTTCATGCGTAATGTGACGCGCCTCTTTTATACTATGTTTATAATTATAGTCTGATGAAATTTTTAATATGTGACTAATTAATTATGTGATTATTTGGGGGTATAGAAAGTTGGTGTTACATTAAGTGGTATCAGAGCCAGTGTTGAGTTAGTTGTGTCTGTCTTATTGTTGTGATGGTTCAACGGTTGTTTAACCTTATTATTATCTTTTGGAATGGTCAGAATATGAATGGTCGAAATGACAATGCGATGGCTGCTGCTTTGGAAGCAATGGCCAGGGCAATGCAAGGTGCACCGAACGTGAATGCTAATGACGAGTTCAGGAAGAATCAGTCACCGGTCTTCAAAGGAAGATTTGATCCCGATGGTGCTCAAATTTTGTTGAAAGAGATTGAAAGGATCTACAGAGTCATGGGCTGTGCGGAGGGGAATAAGGTGAGGCTTGGGTCTCACATGCTGAAGGAAGAAGCCGACGATTGGTGGGTCGGTATGCGTCAAGCTCTTGAGGTGGATGATGAAGAGATAACTTAGGATTTATTTCGTACTGAGTTCTTGAGGAAGTATTACCCTGAAAGTGTGAAAGGGAAGAAGGAGATGGAGTTCCTTGAACTGAAACAAGGTAGTATGTCTGTGGCGGACTATACTGCTAAGTTTGTGGAGTTGGTTCAACTCCATCCTCACTATGCTGCAATTATTACTGAGTTCTCAAAGTGTATTAAATATGAGAATGGTTTGCGTCCCGAGATTAAGCAAGCTGTGGGATATCAAAGGATAAGAAGGTTTACGGATTTGACGGAATGTTGTAGAATCTTCGAGGAAGATAGCAAGGCTCGTTCTACACATTACAAAAGTTTGAATGAGAGGAAGGGAAAGCAACAAGCTAGAAGTGGACCTTATGTGACACCCGTTGATAAAGGCAAGCATAAGGGAAGCTTTGATAAGAGATCTGGAGGAGGAGGTTCTTGTTCCGTTAAGTGTTACAAGTGTGGTGAATTGGGTCATAAATCATTTGAGTGTGGGAAGACCGTAGTGAAATGTTCTAACTGTAGAGGCCTTGGGCATGCTACTGCCGATTGTAGGA
Organism: Lathyrus sativus; assembly: GCA_963859935.3. NCBI lineage: Eukaryota > Viridiplantae > Streptophyta > Magnoliopsida > Fabales > Fabaceae > Lathyrus > Lathyrus sativus. Next base: position 545,212,905 of record OZ012741.1, read on the forward strand.
GGAATGTAGTGAAGTGCTATAATTATGGAGAAGTGGGTCACATTACTACTAAGTGTACTAAGCCGAAACAAGCTCAAGCGGGCGGAAAGGTGTTTGCATTAGCTGGGTCAGACACTACTAGTACAGATCGTTTGATTAAAGGTACATGCTTTATTAATAATACGCCTTTAGTTTCTATTATTGATACTGGAGCGACTCATTTGTTTATTTCTCATGAGTGCGCTAAGCTTTTGAATTTGTTCGTGACTTCTTGAGGTGGTGACATGGTTATTGAGACTCCTGTTTTGGGGTCGGTAACTACGTCTTTGGTGTGTGTAAGTTGTTCTTTGACCATGTATGGTAAATACTTCATTATGGATTTAGTGTGTTTTCCATTGGAGGGATTAGACGTAATCTTGGGTATGAACTAGTTGCAATTTAATCAGTTCATATAGATTGCTACCACAAGTTAGTAAGGTTTCCTTCTTTGGAAGATGATGAAGATGAGAGTTTCCTATCCACTAAAGAGTTGAAGAAACTTTTAGCGGACGAAGCTCAATTGTTCGGTTTGTTTGCATCATTGTCGGTGGAGAGTAAAGTTGAGCTCGATGTGTTCCCAGTGGTGTGTGATTTTCCAAAAGTGTTTCCGGAAGATATTACGGATGTACCACCGGAAAGAAAAGTTGAGTTTTCTATTGATCTAGTTCCGGGTACTATACCAGTTTCGATGGCACCGTATCGTATGTCGGCATAGGAGTTGGTAGAATTGAAGAAGCAATTGAATGACTTGTTGGAAAAGAGATTTGTAAGGCCAAGTGTTTCTCCTTGGGGTGCTCCGGTATTGTTGGTAAAGATGAAGGATGGGAGTATGCGGTTATGCGTTGATTATCGACAATTGAACAAGGTGACAATTAAGAACAAGTATCCGCTTCCAAGGATCGATGGTTTAATGGACCAATTGGTTGGTGCGCGTGTTTTTAGCGAGATTGATTTGAGATTGGGATATCACCAGATTTGTGTGAAAGGAGAGGATATTCAAAAGATGGCCTTTAGGACACGATATGGCCATTACGAATATTCCGTGATGTCATTCGGGGTTTCTAATGCGCCGGGTGTGTTTATGGAATACATGAATTGTATTTTTCATGAAAAGTTAGATCGTTTTGTGGTTGTGCTCATCGATGATATTTTGATTTACTCTAAGTCTCAAGAGGAGCATGAAGATCATTTGAGGATTGTGTTACAAATTTTGAAAGAGAAACAATTGTATGCTAAGTTGTCAAAATGTGAATTTTGGTTGTCGGAAGTAAGTTTTCTTGGATATGTTATTTCCGGTGGTGGTATTAGTGTTGATCCATCCAATATTGATACGGTGATGCAATGGGAGGCTCCTAGATCGGTTACCGAGATTCGAAGCTTTTTAGGCTTGGTGGGTTATTATCGGAGGTTTATTGAGGGATTTTTGAAGTTGGCACTTCCGTTAACGCAATTGACTTATAAAGGAAAGACTTTCATTTGGGATATCAATTGTGAAAAGAGTTTCATTGAGCTAAAAAGAAGGTTGACGACGGCGCCGATCTTGATTTTGCCGAATCCGACAAAACCATTTGTGGTTTATTGTGATGCTTCTTTGACAGGTTTATGTGGTGTTTTGATGCAAGACGGAAAAGTTATGGCTTATGCTTCAAGACAATTGAGAGTGCATGAAAAGAATTATCCTACACATGACTTGTAGTTAGCGGCCGTGGTGTTTGTTTTGAAAATTTGGAGGCACTATCTTTATGGTGCAAGATTTGAAGTTTTTAGTGATCACAAGAGTTTGAAATATTTATTTGATCAAAAATAATTGAACATGAGACAAAGAAGGTGGTTAGAACTTTTGAAGGATTATGATTTTGGTTTGAATTATCATCCGGGTAAGGCAAACGTGGTTGCCGATGCTTTGAGTCAGAAGTTGTTACATATGTCTGCATTGATGATGAGAAAATGGTATAGTATATCGATGGATTTTGTTACAGGATTGCCGAATACGCAAAGAGGTCATAATGCTATTTGGGTAATTGTGGATAGGCTTACTAAATCTGCTCACTTCATTCCAATTGATATTAGTTATCCTTTGGAGAAGTTAGCCGAGATTTATGTTCTTGTGGTTGTGAAGTTACATGGAGTTCCTAAGAGTATTGTATCGGATAGAGATCCTAGATTTACGTCGAGGTTTTGGGAGAGTTTACAAAAGGCTTTGGGTTCTAAGCTAAGATTGAGTTCGGCTTATCATCCGCAAACGGATGGTCAAACCGAGAGGACAATTCAATCGTTGGAGGATTTATTGCGTGCTTGTGTGCTCGAGCAAGGTGGTGCTTGGGATAGTTATTTGGCGTTAATTGAGTTCACCTACAATAACAGTTTTGATTCAAGTATAAGTATGACACCATTTAAGGCTTTGTATGGTCGGAGATGTCGAACACCTTTGTGTTGGCATGAAACCAGTGAAAGGTCGATAGTTGGACCAGAGATGGTACAATAGACGACAGAGAAAGTGAAGTTTATTCGGGAAAAGATGAAAGCTTCTCAAAGTAGACATAAGAGCTATCATGACAAGAGAAGGAAAGATCTTGAGTTTCAAGAAGGCGACCATGTGTTTTTGAGAGTTACACTGGTTACGGGTGTGGGTCGTGCTTTGAAGTCGAGGAAGTTGACTTCTCGTTTTATTGGTCTGTATCAGATTACTGCACGAGTTGATGTTGTGACTTACCGTGTGGCGTTGCCTCCGAATCTTTTGAATTTGCATGATGTATTCCATATTTCGCAACTTCGGAAGTATGTTCCGGATCCATCACACGTTATTCCTATGGACGAGGTTGAAGTGAGAGATAACCTTACAGATGAAGCTTTACCGATTAGGATTTTGGACCGTGAAGTTAAGAAGTTAAGAGGCAAAGATATTGCGCTTGTGAAAGTGGCATGGGGAAGCGCTTCGGAAGGCAATATGACTTGGGAATTAGAGAGTGGGATGCGAGAGTCGTATCCGGAGTTGTTTGAATCAGGTAAGATTTTCTAGGACAAAAACTTCTAAAGTGGGGGAGAGTTGTAACGCCCCGATTCTGATTTCCCATTTTTTGTTGAGTCTTTTATTTTATTTGGGTGATTATTATTTTATTTGTGGAATTGATGTGTTAATATGTTATGTTTGCATATTGTGTTATTTTATCGTTTTTGAGAGTTTTTGGGGAAATTAGGTTGGAAGGTATTTTAGATATTTCTTAATTAATGTTAAGTTAGATATTTGTGAGAAAATGAATTATTAGATATTTTGAGAGAAAAAATGATAGAAAGGAATTAGAATAGAAAGATATAAGAGAGAAAAGAGAAGAAAAAGAGGAAAAGCTTGGAAATCTTCAAAACAACTTCTAGGAATCGATTTAATCGGGTAAGGGTGTGAAATCTTATTATCTCATCAATGTATATCATTATGTATGTGTTGTTTGGATTGTTTTGGTTGTTTTTCTACATTTTTCCATTTTAGGTCAAATTGGTTAAATCGATAGAAACCGATGTTTTCACGGTTAGAATTCGAAATAAATTGCGTAGTTTAGTCGAGGAATGTTAGGCCGAGACTATTGGAACTTGTTTGATTGAAATCAGGTGATTTTGTGACTTTCTGACATTTTTGGATAATGGAGGGTTTGTGTAGCGAAGCGTTCGCTAGGAGAATCACTGGCGAGTGAGGTAGTGAAGTGTTTGCTAAGCGAGCATACAACGAGCTGCCAGCGAACACTCCTAGACTTGGGCAGAACCAAAATTACCAAAACTCGCTGGAGCGAGTGGAGTAGCGAAGGACTCGCCATTCTGCTCGCCTAGCGAGCATGCTAGCGAGCATGACAACATATCATTTCCTTTTTATTCCATCCAATATCGATTCTTCGACTCAGATGTGATCAACCTTCTCCCAAAACGTGTAGCTTGTGTGCTGTTATATGATATGCTGTGGGTAGCCGTATGGCGTGAATCCTAGATTGTGAAATTTATTGTGAATTGTGGCCTTTTGGCAAATAAATGCATTGTTTAAATTAAATGTAAATGCATGATAATTGTGATAGAGTTTGTTGCCGTTTAGGTGGTAAAGCGATGCTTGTTGCCGTTTGGCGTAATTGATGTGAATGTATATCGATTGTATGTGATATTATGAGATGAATGCATGAATATATTGTGAATATGTATGCATTTCAAGAATGTCTTGAGTAATTTTGTATGTGAAGCATAATGATGTACATTCTTGTGTTGTGTGATTCTAATGAGAGTCCGTTGTAACGTCGTGTGCCTATGTGAGGTGTGAGTGGTGATTATAAACGATTGTGTGCCTATGTGAGGTGTGAGAAATCAGATTGTGTGCCAATGTGAGGTGTGAGCAATCCATAAACATTGTGTGCCTATGTGAGGTGTGAGCAATGGGTGAACATCGTAGGCCTGACGGGGAGTTACATTGGTGACGAGCGATGGTTCCAATAAGTTCCTGAGTGAACTTGAGATGATTGAGTCGGTACCGCATTGCATTCGCATAAAGTCGTGAGTCGGTCTCTATGATTTGCATTTATCATCGTTTTAATTGTGCATTGGCGAATAAGCATAAATGTGTATGTTTATGTGGAATGATAGAATTGTGGAAGTATGCATGATGAATATGCTTGGTTTCATATCTGTATATATACATTATGATGTATATGAGTGAGTTGTGATGAATTGTGGTGAGAATGTGGAATAGGTGTATTTATATGTTAAGATATATAATTATATGTATTGTTGTTATGATAGTATTTCTCACCCTTCTGCTGTTTTATGGTGCTCTATGAGGCATTGCAGAGTAGGTATGTTGGAGGTCTTTTTTGTGAAGCGTGTCTTCATTCTTTTGGTCGGTCGACTCTGATATGTAGCACCGGGTAGCTAGGTTGTTCATGATTCTTTTGTGATACATTTGTATATGTATCTTGTTGATGTATGTTTATGAAACCATGACTTGTGTTGTTGAACCATACTGGATGATATTATATATATATATATATATATATATATATATATATATATATATATATATATATATATATATATATATATATATATATATATATATATATATATATATATATATATATATATATATATATATATATATATATATATATATATATATATATATATATATGTTTGATGTTATTCAATGTTTATATTTTCCGTTTTTATTCTAAATGTTGAGATGTGGGTGTAAGGACTAAGTTCCTCTGTTGCAAAGTTACCCCACTGTTGCATATCTCTTGTTGAGCAGGTGTTATATGTTTTAATTTCATGCATAATGTGACGCGCCTCTTTTATACTATGTTTATAATTGTACTATGATGAAATATTTAATATGTGACTAATTGATTATGTGATTAATTAGGGGTATAGAAAGGGGGTGTTACATCTATCACCATGCTCAGGATGCTCCCGCATATCAACAAGCACTTGCATCACTATCTTATCAACAACCAATAATTAAGGCTCCATGCCAAAATGCTCCCAATCAAAATAGAAGACAAGTGAACAGAGCCACCTTCAATCCAATTCACATGACACATAATGAGCTATATCTCTCTTTACTACAAAAAGAACTAGTGGTTCCAAGACCTTTGTGTTCTCTACATCCATTGTACAATCCGAATGCCCATTGTCCTTTCCATGAAGGTGCTCCTAGACATGACTTAGAAGGCTGTTATGCTTTGATGCATATAGTGCACGAGTTATTTGATAGTAAGGTGTTAACCTTCAGGGACGTAGGGCCCAATATGAAGAATAACCCTCTTCTAGGACATAAATAATGAAGCAAAAATCGAGCTTGAGAAGTCATTTCCTTAAATTTTATGGATTGGACAAGGAAGCTCAATTCCCTAAAGCTGGAAATCATTTAGCTCTATCAGCAATTCATTTGTAATTTCCCTACATGTTGGATGTTTATTTTCTTTTAAGAATTGTTGTTTTGTTTTTAAATGGTAATATTAATGAAGTTGTGTAAAGCCTTGTACGAGCTGAAACAAGCTCCAAGGGCTTGGCATCTGAAGATTAATTCATTTTTAAACATCTTGGGTTCAAAAAATGTGAAATGGAATATGGTGTGTATATATAGCATACTTCTGAAGGAAATGTGATTCTGGTGTGTCTTTATGTGGATGACATACTTTTGACAGGGAGTTATACTTCCGAGATAAACAAGTTCAAGAAGGTGCTGATGAATGCATTTGATATGATTGACCTTGAAAATATTGTATATTTTATAGGGATGGAGACTTTGCATTCTAACAAGGGAATTATTGTGCACCAACTGAAGTATGAACTTGAGCCGCTGAAGAGATTTGAGCTAATGGAATGTAAGTCAGAAGTCACACCTGCTATGACAAATTATAAATTGGACTCTGATTTTGATGGTGAGGATGTAGATGCTACAAACTTCAAATAGTTGGTTAGTTGTTTGAGATATTTGTGTAACACCAGACCTGACATTTGTTATGCATCTAGAATGGTGAGTAGGTTTATGAGTAATCCAAAGTGGTCACATTACTAAGATGCAGTCAGGATTTTGAGGTATGTAAAAGGAACTCTGATGCATAAATTTTTTTTCCCATCTAAAGTGTCAAATGCTACTGAGTTGATATGCTAATCAGACTCTGACTGATGCGGGGACAAATTAGACAGAAGAAACACTATAGGATACATGTTCATGTATCTAAGAGCCCTTATTTATTTGTGTTCAAAGAAGAAATAAATAGTTGCATTGTCAACTCGTGAAGCTAAATACATAGTTAGCGCTTTGTCAACTTGTCAAGTTGTTTGGCTGATGAGTTTGCTGAAAAAACTGAAGTTCAAGGTGAGCAAACCAGTCAAGTACAAATCTGCTATAAGTCTTAATAAGAATCCAATGCTGCATGGAAGAAGCAAGCACATTGATACAGAGTATAATTTTCTGCAAAATCAGGTTTAGAATGGAGTACTTGAGGTTGTTCATATTAACACTCTGAAGCAACTTGCAGATGTGCTGCCCAAGGCAATCAAAATTGAACACTTCATCAATTTGAGGGATGGATTTGGTATTGTGGATTTTTAAAATTGAATGTGAATTAAGGGACGCTGTTAAATGTAATTCACCTCAAGTTAGTTTCATTTGCATTTGAGTTTAAGTTTGCATTTAATGTTCATTTGTGTTGAATCTGGGTGAATCTATATAAACCCAAAGTAAGATGAATTTGTAACTGAATTCTGCATTTGAGAAAGTTTTGGAAGTTAGTTATAACTTTCTCTTTCTCTCCTTTCATTCTTTCATCTTCATCTTCTCCAATTCTTACACATTGTTAATGAAGGTTCATTGTTGAACTCCAACAAACCTGACTTCCAAAATTTGGTATTTTGGCACACAAGGATGAGGGAATTATATTATGGCCATAATAGCCCTACCGACCTTTGGGTTTTCTACTTTGTACTGTTTTATAGTTGTGGTTTCCACTTCTTAATATATTACACTCTAAAATAAAACCTCTATACTTACGAATAATTTCCCTCTTTATGTGGTTTGAGGTTATATAATAACTTGCAACCTCATAATAATTTCACTTTCATAATTTAATTCATTTTTCTATATAGTTTGTCTTTTCTCTACATTATACGTTCATGTAAAAGTGTACAACATTGAAGCACATTATTGTAGTTTTTTTTAATTTAGGTTATACTCTCATTATTTTTTAATCGTTTACTTACTTTTACTTTATCATATTATCAAGCCTTTTGTCAATATTCATGTTTGCGGTCCACTTTGTAATGTGCAAGAAGGCGTATTATAGACTTAGGACAATGAGGGTTGTCTAAACGATAGACTTCATGTAGACTCTTAATTCAAAATTTTATGAGAGAAATTTAAAATTGCTCTGATCTTTTAAGATTTATTGTATGTATCTCTACAGAAGTAGAGGTAGTCTAAGATATCAATCGATACACTTAAAGGGTAGGATTGATAACCGAGCTAAAAAGACAATACTGTTAAACCATGACTAGGAAAGTGTCTGGTTTAAACAAGAAAAGTCATTTAAAAAGTAGTTTCGCTTAAAGAATCATCAACGAATGAATCAAACTACAAAAGTAGGTGATTAATTGGTTTAGGACAAGATCATATATGTTCTGAAAGAATATATGATCATTTTCCACTATTTTATTTGTGAAAGAACATAAATTATCATAATTTTACATGAGTGAGTCATAGGCGTAAATCAAAATTTTGAGTCTATCTTATATACATATTTTAATGGGTTAATACCTATTTTATTCTTTATCATATGAATGATTTTAAAAAAATTTCTCTGTAAAAAAATTTGATTCTCTTGATCTTATTAAAATTCTCATATTTTGCCCCCTCAAAATATCCGGTTATCAAAAATAATAATGCGACAAACTTGTTTTTTATAAATTTCTTGTAATGATATAGACTTCATTGACTTTTTTTATTAAATTATTATTTTTAACTTTTTATTTATTTTTTTTTGGGCTATGAATTTTTAAAAGTTCCACTACCTCATACAGGCACCCTAACCACTAGTCTATGAATCTTTAAAAGTTCCACCACCTCATATCAGGCACCCTAACCACTCGGCAATGCTACCCGCTTTGGATTGTTTCCTTCTTAAATATACATATTGCATTTAAGCTAGAAGTTTTTAAATTCTTAATAATAAAAACATTATGTACTTACAAAGACTTGAACTCAAGTTCCTTCACACATCCATAATGCCCTATCCACAGGATCGCTTACTTTATATTTTTATCCAACTTAAATATATATATATAGTAAGATTACTATTTAATTTAATTAAATATAATTTACTTGATCAATATTTAATTGAACTAAAAAAAATAGTATTTAATTGATTAATATTTAATTGAATTAAGATTTAATTTAAAATTAATTTAATATATTAATTGGACATGTTTACTTAGTTAATTAATATTTAAATATTTTAATAATTAGTTACATTTTATGAAATAGTAATCATTTAAATTTTTTAATTAAATCAACGTAAATTGTAATCAATTAAATTGTTTAATTAATTAAAATTAAATTTTAATCAAATAATTCAATAGAAATTAAACCTATATTGTAACAAAAAACCATTTCACAGTTAAAAAATAAATAATAATTTTATTTTATTAATCAATAATCAAATTAAAATATTTAATAATATATAGGGTTTATATTTGATTTTTTTTTCAAATATGGACAAATGTAATAATTAAATAGAAATTAAATTAATAAAATGTAAATCTTAAATATGATTAATCATAAAAATTATTTATATCTTATATTTAAATATTTATTTATGTATTATTAAAAATAAGTATATATTTATTTATGTCTTATTAAATAATAAATAAAGTTCAAATATAAAAAATTTTATACTAAAATTAATATTTATATAATAAATTAATATTATTAAATATGAAATATAAATTAATTAAAATAAAAGTATAAGTGAAAATGAAAGAAAGATGATTGAAAGAGTGGTAAACAAATAACATAATATATAAAATTTAAGGAGTTAGTAAAAGAAATTGAATGTCCTAGTGGTAACGGCGTTAGGTTAGGCATGGGCTCAATTTTAATTTATGAGGTATAAAATTTTTTAATATTAAAAAAATTTAAATTTTATATTTTATAATGGAGTTTTTGACAAGACAGTTAAATAATAACTCAGAAATATATGATTTAAACGAGAAAAATTATTTAAAAAATCGTTACGCTTACGAATGAATTAAACTATAAATGCAGACTATTCATTAATTTGAGACAATATCATATAAAAGAGAAATATGATCATTTTTATCTATTTTATTTGTGCAAAAACATAAATTCTCAAAATTTTACATTAGTGAGTCATAGAGGTAAATCAGAATTCCAAGTCTATCTTTTATTCATATTTTAATCAATCAAAAACCATTTTAAACCCAATTCTCCCCTTTTTCCGCTAATTATGAAATACATGAATTCTCTAATCTAATAAGCATTCAGCGGAACAAAACGTTTTTACTACTTTGATAGAACACTTGTGTTGTGGCCTATCACTTTTTAAGCATAAAAGTTTAGCTTAACACAAAAAAAAGGTTAAAAATGTGTTTGAAACTTTGAACTAAGACAAGGGACCATACACAGAATAGTTTTGCCTTATTATTTGTATGAGAAAACAAAAGCTCAATATATTTTTAGTTACATAGAAGCTCAACTAAGAATCATGTACAGAGTTTTATTGAAAAACCAGTAGCTAAACAGAAGGTAAATAACCATAATCTAAGCAACACATGATTGTTTGATGCACTATTTCTTCAATGCTATGCTTGTAACTAAAACCCAAATCTTTTAGCTTCTTCGAGGAAATTTCCGAAGGAACCTTGTCATAACTTTTCTGAGTTTTGCTGCATGTATACGTAGGAGTAACATCAGAAACATGAACTAAAAAAACCTGCAGAATTTAGTATACATATAGCAGAAACGAAAGAATGTTACCTTTGCATAGAGGGACTAGAATACTCTTTCGAAAGTTGAGCTGCCAAGTTAGACAGTGTACAACTTTGTGTGCTGCATATGTACCTACCTTCTGCATCAGCATGTTCCATTAAGAATATATGAGCGTTGCATATATCTTCAATATGAACTAAAGCAATTGATCCCATTCGCGCATTTACCGCAGATAATATCTTGTAGTTTTCAGTTTCACCTGCATACATTTCAAATTTTAAGCATGGAAGTTTAATGCTTGTGTAGGTTCCGTTACGCTAGAACGCTGTAGATTATGAAATCACCTGTTAGTGGTGACAGTAGAACTTCAACACTTGCAGGAACATTAGCAGTGAAGAAAGGGCCTGCAACAGTGGTTGCTATGACTGAAACAAGATCAATGCCGTTCTCGTTTGCGAATTTAAATGCCGCTTCTTCTGTGAGAAGCTTTGAAAGTGCATAAACCTGTCACCACGAAACAAAACTCAAGGGTTCAATTTTGAATTTTGTGAACAATGCTAGTAATAGTAATAGCTAGCTGGAAAAAAAAAGTTTCTTACCCATCCACTTGCTTGTGTATTCCACAGAATATCAGTTTGTATTTGGCAAGATTCATCGACAACAGATTTCAACTTTCCGTTGGTGTCTTTAGCAGTAATAGTACTTATGGAAGATGTGAAAACAACCCTTTTCACTGAATTGGATTTCAAGCATGACTTGAGAAGATTTATGGTTCCTTTGATTGCAGGGTCAATTATATTTTCTTGAACAAAAGCCTCTGCGAGATTAATGCAGATGTTATATCAAATGTGTTAGATTACCAGTATTTTCTTTGTCATTAACATTGCCAGTATCAATGCATTACTTTACCTGTATTTTCTTTGTCATTAACATTGAATTGCATTGAAGCTGCAACATGGAACACACCAACACATCCTTTTACGGCCTCGTCGAAACTTCCTTCTTCTTGCAAATCCGCACGGAAAATTTTTAGTTGGTCACCCCCTTTCCACAATGACAGGAGGTGTAACGACTTTTCTGTTACATACATCAGAGAATCTAAGGAAAAACAAAATAAAAGTGACAACAACTACAAGTACAAAAAGTAACAAAAACCACCACAAGCCAACTCTAAAAAATCCGTCCTCAAGAACTACACCACAATGAAGAATAAGTTTGAACTCAAGTCTACAAGACCATCAACACGAGATTAATGACCACCAAGAAAAAGCAAAGGACACTCACACGCACAATCTGACCATAAATCTCAAACTATTATTGGTTAATTCGAAGGATAGTATTCTAACTTCATTTTGTGAAGATGCAATAATTCTGAGTTGATCTCCACAAATCTCTCAAGTTTATTGAAGAACTCGAAAACACGACATAATCCCGAACTCTCCAATTTGTCAGAAACGATAGCATGAAAAATCAATAGTTCAATTTAAAAATAATTAATATTACATTTTAAATAATCCCTTAAAGCGACCTTAAACTTTTTAGATTAAATAATCTCTGACTTGATCATGATAGCTTTGTTGAGTTAGTCCATTCTAGTTAGCTTGGTTATGTGTCCTCTGGTTGAAAATATTTTGTCCTTAAAGGGAAATTCAAATCTCTCAAAGCAGCAAATAAAGTTTAGAATAAAAAGGTGTTTGATAATCTTGACTTCCAAATTGAGTCTTTGAGAGAGGTGGCGATCTCTCAGGACTTTAGAGCCGCCATGGTGTGATTTCTATAGAGGAGGTTGTGGATAGATCAAAAACTATTGCGGACCTCTGGTCCTTGCTTAGGTTTAAATACTATCAATATTTTAAGTGGTCTAAAGTTGGGTGATGTTAATTACTGATTTTTCATGAATTTGTTAAGAATAGGAGTAGGAGGAGCGCTATCCTAGCCCTTAAGATGCACAATAGGTCGGTTGATGAGGTTGCTAAGATACGTCAGGAGATGGTGAATTTCTTAATCATATTAAGGAACCTCTGGTTGATCATTTGTAGTTGGATGAGGTTAGTTTATGACTATTACGCGAGAGAATGTCGCTCTTACTTCTCATTTCCTTAGTTATGAGATTGATATGGAGACCTTTTTTTTTATGATGATAATAAGAGCTAGAGACCGAATGGTTTTACTTTATTTCTTTTGTAAAATTTTTGACCTTTTCTTAAGGAGAATTTAAGGGGAATGTTTAATCGGTTTCATCGGTTTGCATCTCTTCCCTAGTGTTTCACGTCTTGTTTTGTTATTTTGATTCCTAAGGTTGATTCTCATTCTCAGTTGGAAGATTTCCATCTTATCACTTAGCGAAATATCTTTATATACTTGTTGTCAAAACATTGGTAGCGATAGGCTTGTAATGGTTATAGACAAACTTATCTCTCTAAATCAATTGACTTTTCTTAACGGTAGATTGTTAGTGGATAAGGTGCCAACTGTAAATGAGTTGGTGAACTTAGCTAAGAATTCCAAAATGGTTTGTCTTGTTTTAAGGTGAACTTTGAGAAAGCATAAGTTAGTTTGAGTTTTATGGATTATATGCTTATTATATTTGAGTTTAATAATAAATAGAGATCTTGGATGTGTGCTTGTGTTTTCTCTAACGAAAATAATCGCCCACCTACGTGCAATCTTTTGAACATTTATGATAAAAAAACATTTTTATAATATGATGTATGTTGGACTTCCTTGGGAAAATCCTTGCCACTGCATAAGGTTATATTATGTATGTTGGATTTCCTTGGAAAAATCGTTTCCGACTCTTAAGGAAATATGATATGTTGGACCTCCATGAGAAGATCCTTGTCGGCACTCAAGGCAATATGATTTATATCAGATTTTCTGGGAAAGATCCTTGCCGCCTCTTAAGGTAATACGATCTATGTTTGATTTCTTTGGGAAGATTTTTGTTGCCTCTTAAGGAAATATGGTGTATGTTGGATATTTTTTGAAAGATCATTGCCGCCTCTTAAGGAAATATCACGCATGCATGACTTCCTTGGGAAGATCCTTGCCGCCTCTTAAGGAAATATGATGTTTGTTGGACTTCCTTGGGAAGATTCTTGTCGCCTATTAAGGCAATACACGAATGTTAAACTTCTAGAGGACGATCCTTGACGCCCCTCAAGACAATACACGAGTGTTAGACCTCCATAGAAAGATCCTGTCACCCCCATGGATGATATAAAAAAGTTCAATTGAACTCGCCACCTGAGGCACTTGGTGTTTCCTCAGGAGGAATCCAAAATAATGTCTCTCCCAACAGGCGTGACCAAAGTGTAGCCTGAGGGACTTAACTTACAGTCTTATCTTAAGGCATGATAGAAGTTTTATAGTCTTGTCTGAAGGCATGATAGAAGTTCAGTCAGAGAGGTCCAACGCCACGCTTGAGGGACTCAAATTCCCATTAGTCTAGCTCGATACATTACTTCGCCTGAAACACTAAGAGTCTCATTGAACATGCTTATATAAACTATCTGCCTAAGAGACTAGAGTTTCCTTGAGTGGGATCAAACGTAAAGTCTTGCGGAAGGGACGTGACCGAAGTCTAACTCGAGAGACTTAACTTAAAGTCTTATTTCAGAGCTTGATAGAAGTTGTGCTTGAGAGGTCTAACGCCTCACCTAAAGGACTTAGAGTCTCATCACTCAGACTCAATAAATAACTTTCCCTGAAGGACTAAGAGTCACATCGAACATGCTTATCTAAACTCCCCCATGAGGGACCTAGAGTTCCCTCGGGAAGAATCCAACATAAATTCTCGCATAAGGGCTGCAACCAAAGTCTAACTCGAGAGACTTAACTTAAAACTCTTATCTGAGGGCTTGATAGAAATCTTGTCCGAGAGGGCTAACTCCTAGCATGAGGGACTTAAAGTCTTATTGGTTGGACTTAATGAGTACCCTCGCCCGAGGGACTTAGGGTCTAGTCAGTCTAATTCAACAAATGATCTTTCCTGGTAGACTTAGGGCTTTAGGAAACCCCAACATGATGTACTTTAAAAACCCTTTACCTTTTATCAAATCCTTCGTGCTCGAGGGACTGTGTAGTGATATATTTGTAAAAAACATAGTAAAGGCGATGACGTTGTAGTCCCGATGAGGGGCAACACCAATATGTGGCCCGCCGTTAGGAACAACCTCGCCCTAAGTGCCTCATACTCGCCTAATCACAAGAAATGTGGGAAAATGCATGTCTTAGTCAGCGAAAAGTTAGGGCCAGCAGGTTTATCTACGTCTCCTTAGGAAATATGGATTCAACGGTCCATGATTGACTGAGTACACAGTTATCATTCCCAAGAAAATCATAGGTCGAAAAGCCCTTATAAATACCTCACCCCTTGAAGGGAAGAAGATAAATCATTACACATTCAGCATACACAGATTACATAAACCTTCTCAGCTCAGGTGAACTTGCTATCTCCGTAACCATAGAACATCGCGAAATAGGATCTCTCACTAGTGTGAACAAACTCTAACCACCATTAACAAAGACCCATGATTATTCTCTGCTCGTGTAGGGATACAACTTTTTGACAAGTAATATTTTAAAGGCTTAATTTCAATTTTGGTCTCTCTATTTTCAATTTTTATTTTATTTTTGGTCCCTCTATTTTAAAATTCAGAATTTTGCTCCCTCTATTTATATATATTTTTTATTTTTGGTCCCTCTATTTTAAGTTTGTTTTGGATTTTAGTCCCCTTCCTAATAAAAAAAAGGGGACCAAAAGTCTAGAAAAATAAAAATAAGGGGACACAAATTTTAGATTTAAAAATAGGGGGATCAAAATTTTAAAAAAAATATAAAAATAGGGGAATAAAAATTCCAAATTTTAGAATAGGAGGATAAAAAATAAAAAAGAATGAAAATAGAAGAACCAAAATTACAATTGAACCTGTTTTAAAATAAATACTTACAAAATTCTATAGTTTTTTTTATTTTTAATAAATTATAAATATGTGTTCGTCGTGTAAAAGTCAACTTTTTTTAAAGTTAATTTCTAAACTAATTCTTATTATTTCAGTAAAGTCCACTTTTTTTTTAACAAGAAATCAACTTCAAAAATTTACTTTTTAAACATATTATTTTCTTTTTGAAATGAAATAATAGTTAAAAGTATATTATAATTTATTATTAACTTAATAATAATAATAATAATAATAATAATAATAATAATAATAATTTTATAAAAATAATAATAATAATGTCGTGTTTAGCTTCATGGTGGGGTTAATATTGACCAGAAACTCTTATAAATTTATAAATATTTATTAAACTTATTCATAGAATTATTAAATTATTCAAATTATTAAAGACAAATTAATTATTAATTAAGAAAAAGTAATAAATATCAATGATATATAAAATAATATTAGTGATTCATTGAAACTATAAAAAAAAAGGTAGATTTTAAAAAACATAGAGTAGTTTATAAAAAATAATTCTGTTATATAAAATAAAAAGGGTATAAGTTGGTGGAAAGAAATCTAGGTCAAAAGATCCATTTTGATCGAACTGTACGTAGCTATTTGTCCATCCTAGTTGGTCCCTTTTATAGACTTTTACGTTGGACATGCATTTTTTGCCCCCCACAAAAATTAAAATCCTTACGCAAATATTGAAACGTGTCTACAACTCTATGTTTCACCGTTTATCATCTTAAATAGTGTAAGAAAGAGGTCAAAAATATTCTTGAAAATAAATCATGATTAAACATGAATTGATGCATAAACAAAGACTAAAACTATCACAAAAAATATTGGGGGGAATGAAATTTCTGAAAATTTTTATAATAATTCTTGCTCTCCGTACTAGTTTGAAGAACAAACCAGAAAAAAAAAGTTTGAAGAAAGATAAGAGTGGTAATAGAGAAATACTAACCTGGATCTCTAACTGTAGCATGCACAGTGCAACCTCTTTGAAGAAGAGATTCAACAAGCCATGAACCAATATACCCTGTTGCTCCTGTAACACAGTATTTGGAATTAGGAACACTGTTTATCACCATCTTCACTACTTCTTCCTCCATTTCAATTCTTTCTTAACCACAAAAACACCAACTATTTATTTATTCTCTCCTTTTCTTCTGATTAATGTTGTTATATATTATTGTATAATTTATAGTAGTAGGCAACCATCCACCGGGCACGTTTACATTTGTGCTATAAATAAAATACGGCATCTAGATGTGTATAATAAATAATCTTTTAAATAAATATATATATATATATATATATATATATATATATATATATATATATATATATATATATATATATATATATATATATATATATATATATATATATATATATATATATATATATATATATATATATATATATATATATATATATATATATATATATATATTGTTCTGGATCGGACTGACACCTGCCCCGCAGCTGGATAAGGTCCAATCCAATCTAGGTTAAGGCCAGATCCAATACAACTGTTGGACATAATATAGCCGTTGGACACAATATAAGTTGGAGTACATAGCCGTTGGGGACGTGCCTCTCACGCGCTTTACATTTCACGTGACCAACTGTCCCTCCGAAAGTCACGGAGACAGTTGGACCAGGTCAAAGATCAGCGCTAGATCTTCCATCTGACAGTCCCCCATTGGCCAACTAGACATTTAAGTTACATGGGAGACCTTGACTCCGCGCTGGGGGAAAACTTATAAATACCCTCTCTCTTGAGAGGATCAGATATTCTAACCATTCTTGCTCATGCCTAAACACTCTTACTTGCTTTCTCTCTTTAACCCAAACACTTACTTTGGCATTGGAGTACCCTGCAGGTACGACCTTGACTCTGCGCTAGGGGAAAACTTATAAATACCCTCTCTCTTGAGAGGATCAGATATTCTAACCATTCTTGCTCATGCCTAAACACTCTTACTTGCTTTCTTTCTTTAACCCAAACACTTACTTTGCCATTGGAGTACCCTGCAGGTACAACCCCCTTCTCTCCTACAACCATTGTTGCCGCCCTACATTGAAGGACAAGACGATCCATTCTGATCACTCCAGATCATATATATATATATATATATATATATATATATATATATATATATATATATATATATATATATATATATATATATATATATATATATATATATATATATATATATATATATATATATATATATATATATATATATATATATATATATATATATATATATATATATATATATATATATATATATATTCTTCTGGACTGGACTAGCACCTGCCCCACAACTGGGCAAGACCCAATTCAGTACAGCTTAAGGCCAGGGCCAATACGACCATATGGCACAATATAGCTGTTGAGCACAATATAACCGTTGGAGAACATAGCTGTTTGGGACGTGCCCCTCACGCGCTTGATAGTTCACGGGACCAATTGCCCCTCCGAAAGTCATGGAGACAGTTGGACTAGGTCAAAGATCACGTGCTAGATCTTCCACCTGGCAGTCCCCCATTAACCAACCAGATATTTCAGTTACATGGGAGGGATACCTTGTCCCCGCGCTGGGGGAAAACTTATAAATACCCTATCTCTAGAGAGGGTCAGGTATTCTAATCATTCTTGCTCATACCTAAACACTCGCTTTCTATCTTTAACCCAAACACTTACTTTGGCATTGGAGTACCTTTCAGGTACAACCCACTCCTCTCCTACAACCAATGTTATTGCCATACATTAAAGGTTAAGACGATTCATTCTGATCATTCCTGATAAGTGGCGCGGTCTGTGGGAACACCATCTCCCCCGTCTTTTTGGACCAATACTTCCCAAGCTTCCCAAACAAAAGACCAAAGCTACCTCTCTAAACCTTCATCGTTATGACCTCCCACCGTAATAACGTCTAGCAAGATTCCCTCGTCGTTGTTCTGGGTTATGACGAAACCCCTATTCCCGGAGGTACCACCGGAGAAGTTGATCATAGGAACGAAAAACCAGTATCTCCTGACAACGTGAAGTCTCGTGTCCAAAGTTCCGACCATGTATACGAACCTATCACCATCCCACAAGATGCTGACCCTTACACAACGGCCCTCATCGCCGCCCTCAACAAATCCAATTATTTGCTCTTCCAATAAGGAGAAAAAAACCCCATGTTGGAAAACACAATCAGAGAACGACCTCCCCCGCGGGGATCCCTAAGCCCATCTCGCCGATCACATTCCCTCTTCAAAAGCATCGGCGAGACGAATCTAAAAGAATCTCCCTTGTCAAAGAACTATCCAAACTGGAGAATTGTGGACATGAGACCATCCGAAAGCGCGATCGTACCCCTCCTCGAAAATCTAGGCACTCCTCCGTATCCAAAAAGACCAGGACTTCCGGAAAGCCTCGCGCGCGAAGAGCACTGAAGCCTACATGAACGTTCTCCTTGACACATCAGGAGCCTGGGATGAAGTTATTCGTTCAGCAGGTCGCCCAGTACGAGCGACGAAGACAACACAAGCGGTCCCCTGACACAGGAAACCATGGACATCCGCATTCCGCGCGGATTGGAGAAACCTCCCCCTCTAGATCTCTATGATGGTACCACCGACCCTAGTGACCTCATAGAAAACATTGAGGCCAAGATGAACTACCACAATGTCCCTGGAGCGATCAAATGCAGGTTATTCCCCACCACCCTCAGGAAAGAGGCTATGACTTGGTACAAGAGCCTTCCTCGGGGCTCAATCACGTCATGAAGGAGTCTTAAGGAGCAGTTTGCCCTACACTTTACTACCTCTAAGCGCTGTCATAACCCAAATTTGTCCTACCTTTACATGGTTTCTAGTGCCACTTTATTTCGAATGAATAAAATGACACAATTGGCAAAAGGCCATGTGTAAGGAGTTGTGAGTGTGAGAGGTTGAGAGTTTGAATCCCACCATTTTCGCTTTTTGTGTTTTTCTCTTTTATTTTTATTCTACCTTTTCTATTTTCATAAAAAATAAAAAAAATAGTAATTTTTATTATTTAATTATTAACTTTCGTATTTTATTTAAGGTATTTTTTAAAATATTATTTTTTCACTATTTTTCTATATTATTCATAAAAATATCCAAAAAATTATAAAATAAAAAATATTGGAAAACATTTTGTTCTTTTTATAATATTTTTTAATTTTAGAAGGAATCAATAGGATTATTATTTTTATTTTAAGTTTATTTTTAATTATTTTAAATTGTTTAAATTTTATTTAGTTTTAACTAATTATTTAATTTAGGCTTTAAAATGAGCTTAGGGACATTATTGACAATTTAGAGTTAACCCTAATTTAGTCCCTATATATACATATGTTGCATTGTTGAAAAGAAAAAGACAAAAACAAAAAAAACTTAGGAGATCGCCGTTTACTGTTTACTTTTCCTATTCTATTACCGAGTAAGTCACATAGATTGCGACACCGGTCTAATAGTTTCATGGTAGTTATTTCGTCATTATGAATTGAAATCCATGTTTTTACTAACAACATACGTTAGGATATTATAACGTTTATAATGTAATGTGATAACAGTATATTATAAGGTTTATATTAACATGATAAAAAAATTGTACATTATTTTGATTTATTATGAAACTTCAATCCAAGTTTTGTATATATATATATATATATATATATATATATATATATATATATATATATATATATATATATATATATATATATATATATATATATATATATATATATATATATATATATATATATATATATATATATATATATATATATATATATATATATATATATATATATATATATATATATATATATATATATATATATATATATATAGTTTTATTTCATTTTGTATTTTATTAGATTAGTTGGATTGAATCGTGTTGATACGTTGATGCATATTTTTATGCACAATGTGTGACATTTATGTTTAGTTCGATCCGGTTGCGATGATCGCATTTTCGCGTTAGCAACATCGTTGAGTTTTTATCAGATTTAAAATTCATTTTCCTTTGCGTTTCTTTTTTATAAATTCATATCCGCACGATTTGGATTCGGTTGCGATGATCGCATTTTTGCTTAGCAATATTGTTGATTTCATTTTATTATTTTTTATTAGCACTTTTAAAATTCCTTTTCCTTTGCGTTTCTTTTTTATAAATTCATATCCGCACGATTTGGATCCGGTTGCAATGATCGCATTTTTGCAGTTGCAATATTGCTGATTTTATTTTATTATTTTTATTAGCACTTTTAAAATTCCTTTTTCTTTGCTTTTCTTTCTTATAAATTAATATCTTCACGATTTGGATCCGGTTGCGATGATCGTATTTTTGCGTTAGCAATATTGTTGATTTTATTTTATTATTTTTTCATTAGCACTTTAAAATTCCTTTCGTTTCACTTTTTCCTTTTGTTATATTCAGATCCGCACCATTTTTTGTCTCTTTTGCGATGATCACGTTAAGTGTAGCAAATTAGTGGTGATTTTTATCGATTTACGTGTGATGTGCTATATTTATTTATCCTTGTATTTTAATTTTACACGCGTCAGACGGTTTAGCGTGGTAGAAATCCACTTTTTGCGCTCACTGATTCGCAGCTCGATTTGCAATTTGTGGTTTTTTTATTATCTTTTTGTTCTTGATTTGACTTGCGATGACCGCTTACTCGGTAACATTTTATTTTAATTTTTATTGGATCTGATTGAATTTTTCTTTGTATCTTTTCATGTCTTTTATGATCCAATTCGCACCCTTCGCGTTATCATTTGTATCAATCATTTCTCACCATCGATTCACAATCATATTAAACCATTTTCTAAAATATCAAACTAATTTTTGATTTAATCAAGTCATTTTCATACCTTGTAAGTCGATCATTCATGATCGCCATTGACCGTTATCATTAAAGTATTTTAATGCACGATAATATTAGCGTAGTCTCCCCCTTGATCTTAATCTTTAGGATCATAGAATTAGGTTAGTTTTTCCTTATAAAAACTAAAATTTCTTTTCTTAAAAAAATACAAAAAATACTTTAACCTATATCTAATTTCTCTTTCAAAAAACTCTAAAAAACACCTCACACATCTCAAATCATTTTGCCAGTTGACTTTTCAGTTTAAAACTTTTCAAAAAAGATATGCTTCTAGCATCGTCCATAAAAAAATACATAACAAACAAAAAAATAATTTTCAACAAGAACTACGGAGTTATGATTCCCTCTAGGATACGTAGGCACTGGGTTAAAAACTCGGACGAAATCAATAATAAAAAATATTTATTTTTCCCTCAAGTAATCAATCACTTCTTTCCCTTAGCAAGAAATAAGATATCGAACAACATACATGCCTAGATAACTTAGACGGTTCCCATCGAGTACGATGGATGTAGGGAGTGCTAACAGCTTCTCCTTACATAACCGACTTCCGAACCCAACATGGTTGCAATGACCATACCCTATCCTTTTTTCCCTGTGGGTTTTCTCGATATTTTCCCTTTCCCTTCATGGAATAAATAAAGTTCGGTGGCGACTCTTATAAGTCCATCTGTGATCGTGCAAACCCTAGTTTTGCGCATCGTGAATATCGTATTTTTCGAGGTACGACAGGCGCCACCCAAAATCTGAAGCTACGCTTGAGGGTATCATCCAGGGCAGGGACGAACCTCAGCGCAATTACGTCGATAGGTTCACTAAGGAAGCGGTCAAAATTCGCACAACTGACCACATGAAAACGTATCTGCTTGGAAAGGGATTGAGGCCAAAAAGCGACTTCCGCAAGGCAGTAGGACTCAACCCTCCTCGGTCTCTAGCCAAACTTCTCTGCCGGGCACAATCCTATATTCAATATTAAGAAAAGGAATCCGCGTGTAAGACCAGAGACTTGAGGGACCAAGAGAGTTCTAGAGCGTCGAAGAAAGACGAAGTAGAAATTTCCAAGAGAGACAAAGACAGACGACGAGACGATCGTCCCCGAGATCACAAAGGTCCTGCAGATTGATTCACCGAAAATACCCTGTTGACCGCTCGCTGCGAGCGTATTTTGTCCAAATGTATGAACGCTAAATTCAAGCAAGGAGGCGTCCGATTCCACGAGCCAACAACTTTGAAGAGCAATACCGACCGAAGAAAATATTGTCGCTTCCACGACCATGTAACAGAAGACTACGTCTACCTGAAAGACGCTATTGAAATCCTCATAAAAAATGGCCACCTAAAGCAGTATTCGAAGAAAGGAGAAGCCCCTCCAAAGAGAAATGTCGGAATCCAAGAAAGATACGAGAGCCTCATCTTCTAGCCTTCCCCCTCTGGTCGCCATGTCTATCTCGCGACCAGAGGACTTTTTCATCCCCAGCGAGTTCGAAGAGCCTGCATATTTTTCTACGAACAACCCTTGGGAGGCCTTCCACGGTACAATGGTTATTTCCTACGGCAAATACAACGAACTCACAGTAGGATCAATAAAGAGAAAATTCGAACAACTGATTGACTGTAGTCCAGATCGTCTGTCAACACTTGAAAAATTCCGAGGACGATCCCAACCAATCACTTTATATCGAGAAGAGCTCCCCGGAGGCTCTCTAACTATCACATCCTTCTTCTTATTAGATCCAAGTTAACCCACACTGACGTCCACCGAATACTTGTCGATTAGGGTAGTTCGGTGGACATCATGTACACCAGCCTATTTCGTGCCCTTAAACTCGACCAGAAGAACCTATCCCCGTATGTAGGGTCAGATCTGCAAGGATTCAACGGGGCCACGGCTATACCATAGGGATACGTAGAGCTCCAAGTTACGTTCAGAGAAGAGGATGATGTCAAAACGATTAAGACTCAGTTCTTAGTTGTAGACTGCCTCTCATTATACCAATACATCCTGGGGAGACCGACACTCGCCGAACTAATTTTTGTCCCTTCCACAGTTCATCTTAAGATGAAGTATTATACTGAAAAGGGGTATGTCGCCACTCTACACGGGGATATCGAGGACGCAAGACGATACTTCGAAGCGGCTACCAAAGGGAAAAGTTCAATCAGTGTGGCACCGCAGACCGTCAAATGGGAAAGAGATGAAGATCTTCCCAGCGAAGAAAGCAAACCCAGAAAGAAGCCAGCGCTCCAGGTTCATGCCATCGACCTTGACAGCCGGAACCCAGAAGAAGGCAAAGAAGATACTCCAGCCTCAACGGGCAACTCATTCTCCTCGACTGTTATGTGCCCAACACCAGATGGAGAATTCGAGGTAATCACATTCGGGGACGACCTCAATCGAGGAGTCAGGATCGGCGTGTGACTACTGGATGAAGTGAAAGAACAACTAAAGATCTTCTTGAAGAACAATGATGACTTGTTTTCTTGGAGCGCCACCGACATGCCCGACCTTAGCCCAGAAATCACTTGCCATCAGCTCACCATTGACCCATCTACTCGGGTGATAGCATAATGCAGGCGCAAGCAATCCGATGAAAAGACTGAAACGACAAATAAACTTGTAAAAGGGACACCTACTCGGGATATAACCAGATCCTCATGGCAGAGAAGGACAAGAAGTGCATCGGTTTCATGACCTCGTCGGGAAACTATTACTATAACTTAATGCCCTTCGGTCTGAAAAACACAGGGGCAATGTACTAGGGAATAAAGAACAAAGTCTTCCGATCACAAATCAGAGACATGCTCGAAGTATACATGGATGACATGATCGTGAAATCCCAAGAGGAATATGATCATACGCTCCACCTACAAAAGGTCTTCGACCAAGCCAGGTAGTGTAAAATGTGATTCAACTCAGAAAAATGCACCTTTGGCGTGCGGGCAAGAAAGTTCCTCGGATTCTACCTCACTGAGAGGGGATCGAGGCCAACCACGACAAATGTCGAGCATTTTTTTAATTCCCCACACCTAAGTTAAAGAAATCCATACAATCCCTCAACGGGATGCTCGCCTCGATATCTCGCTTCATGGACAAATCTCCCTAACACGCCTTTCCCTTCTTCAAGCTCCTTTGAAAAGAGACAACGCTCGAGTGGACGAAGGAATGCGAGCAGGCACTACACCACCTCAAGCAAGCATTATTTGAACCGCCTGTTTTGTCATGACCAGACTGCGGGGAAATGCTTTACCTTTACCTCTCCGTCACTAATGAAGCCATCCGCGCTGCCCTCATTCGAGAAACCCTTGACGGGAAAAAGCCAATATACCAACAGATCGAGAAGGTCGCCCTGGCCCTCATCAACGCCGCGAGAAGATTAAGACATTACTTCCTGGCGCACACAATAATAGTGCGAACAGACCAACCTATTAGGCAGCTACTCGGTCGACCAGATATAGCCGAAAGGATGCTCAAAAGGTCTCTAGAACTGTCAGAATTTGATATCCACTATGAAGGCAGGAAGGCCCTTAAGGCACAGGTCCTGGACGATTTCATGGACGAAATGACACCCCTAACATCCCTTTCCAGCGGGACGCATAGATGGACAATTTTCGTCGACGGATTGTCCAGTTCCACCGGCAGCGGGGCGGATATCATCCTCGAAAATGAAGAGGGGATCTTGATCGAAGTATCGTTAGTCCTGTCCTTCCCAACCTTGAACAATCAAGCCGAATACAAAGCTTTCCTCGCAGGCTTACGACTGACGGAGGACCTGGGCGCAAAATAAATAAATTTTTTTACGGACTCCCAGCTCGTAGCATCTTAGGTACGGGGAGAGTATCAGGCCAAAAACGACCACTTTGTCGAATATTTGACGCTGGTGCAAAAAAAGATATTCAGGTTCGAAACATGGGAGGTACAACACGTTCCCCGCGAGAGGAACGCTCAGGCAGACATCTTATCAAAGCTAGCTAGCACCAGAAGGAAGGATGGCAACAAGCCTGTCATACAGGAGACTCTTCCCCATCCAAGCATTACGAAACCGACAGGACTATTCGATGTTAATGCCATCAGCGACAACGATTGATGGATGACTCTGGTGCATGACTACCTCACTACAGGGAAGCTGCCCGAAGATAGTAAAAAGGCCAATGTAACTAAACAAAGAGCCCGCTCATACGTTCTTGTCAAAGGCAAACTCTACCGGTGAGGATTCTCCACTCCCCTCCTAAAATGTGTCGAAGAGAACAAGGTCTCAGACATTCTCCAAGAAACAACGCACAACACTTAGGAGGAAGATCGTTGGCATGAAAAGCCCTTCGAGTATGATAGTATTGGCCAACTATGCAGCTGGCGCAAAAGAGCATGTCAAAAAATGCGATAAATGTCAACGCCACAGGGACATGCACTTAGCACCCTCAATGAGTTGAAGACCATGTCCTCCCCGTGGCCTTTCGCCTGGTGGGGGATGGATATACTCGGTCCCTTCATTGTGGGATGGTATCAGAATAAGTTTCTGATTGTGACCGTCGACTACTTCACAAAATGGATCGAAGCTGAGGCCCTCGCCAAAATCACGACATTTAACATACTTCAATTTTATAAAAGAAACATCCTTGCAGGATTTGGTGTACTCCCGACTCTCGTGACCGACAATGGGACACAGTTCACGGATAAGAAATTTTAGGACTTTGTTGCCAAACTAGGCACCAAGCAACATTTCACGTTTGTCGAACACCCCGAGACCAACGGACATGCAAAAGTCGCGAACAGGGTGATCCTCCGCAGACTAAAATGAAGGTAGGGCGAGTCCAAAAAGAGGTGGGTCGAGAAGCTACACAGTGTGCTATGGGCATACATAAAAACTCCTCACTCCACTACCGGGGAAACTCCCTTCCGACTAGCATACAGAACCGAGGCAGTAATCCCAGTGGAAATAAAAAAAACCTCGAGATGGAATGAATCCCTCCTTGATGAGGAGCTAAACAATGAAGCATTAAGAGAAGAACTCGACCTGGTCGAAGAGATCCGATCAGAGGCATATCTTCGCGAAGCTTTGCTGAAACAAAAAATAACCATGCGCCATAACGCCAAGGTCATAAAGTGCAACTTCCAAGTGGGCAGCATTGTCCTACGCCGACACCAAAAAGACTCGCGCGAAGGCAAACTGGCCACAAATTGGGAAGGCCCTTACCGGGTGAGATCGAAAACAGGTACCAGGGATTATTACCTCGAACACCTTGATGGAGAACCATTTGTTTAACCCTGGAATGCTGAAAAACTCAAACAATACTACAACTAACATTAGCGCAAGTAGAATGGACCGCCGACGATTATACTTCTAAAGGAGGGCCGTAAGGCCAAATGAGCATGCCTTGGTGCAAGCACAATCCTCAAACATTAATGAAGGAAAGTCTCTGCTCATGAAAAGAGCGAATTTCATGCCCGATGGGGACAACTCAGTCGAGCTCCGCCGTTACTGTACCAGCGTGGCAGGACACCCAGCTCGCGATGGGAAAGTCCAAGCTGTGTGCGATCAGGACCTCAACCAAGATCCTAGTCCCACATCCGGCGAGATTACTCTGCCACCTTGACAAGTTCCATAAAATATCGAGTAACATGACCAGTCAAGCAAATTTTAAAAACAATCCGCAAGGAAAAATAAACAAGGCATACAATGTCAAAATAAACATCCATGAATATACCCGGCCTCATGGCCGGGAAAATGTTTAAATATTACATAAATGTCAGGTATAGCCCGATGATTAAAAGTACAAAAAATTGGCACACGTGCCGAAATACGTTAAGTCATAACAATCATTCATCATCAGCGGGGATTTCTGGTGGGACCACCTGATGCAGAACACCCATCCCTTTGGTGACCAACTGAAGGTCAGGATTTAAGGCCTTCACTTGATCCACAGCGGCAGAAAACCCAAATTCAGCAGCTCCAAGGGCGTCCTGCTCGAGAATACGTATTCTCCTAACCATGTCCCGTCGAGTCTTCAAAGACTTATCCTCTTCAGTTTTGTATGGCCCCACAGCCGAGGAGCCTTCCAGCTCAGTGACCCTGGTCTTCAAATTGGCGTTCTCCTCCTCTATATTCTTCATTTATTTAGATATCTCATTTATGTCCTTGAGGAGCGCGACCATGGCCTCGTAGTTTCCTTTAAGGGTCTACAACTAGTTGAATAGATCTGTCGTCTCCAACTCAAGTTCAGCTTCAATGACCTGTGCTTTTTTCAACTCCTTGAGCGGAACGGGCTCCGTGTATCCAAGGGCTAGAGCTGTCTCCAAAAGTCTCATCATCAAAGTAGCATTGTGACAAAGGAGCGACCTCCTCACGTTTGGATCAGCGGTCAAGATGGCCGACGCCTCCAGATCAGGGACCTGCACAGACTCCTCCCCGTCAAAAATCTTATCTTGCAAAAAGCAAGGGGGCAGGGTGAATTTCCCCCCAGCAAAACCGAAGCCTTTGGTCGAAGACAAGCTAAGGTCGTCTCGCTTCCTCTTCTTCTTCTTCTGAGGATCTGGGGTAGGAGGGTTAGTGGTGCTGCTTGGCGACAGCGAAGGACCGACGAACTTCTTCAGGGTCACTTGCTGCCTGACCGCATCCGCCCTCAAGGTCGAAACCATTTTGAAATTTTTAGCTGCAGATGACTTGACCAAACGTTCATGTAAATTCGACATCTTTCGTGCAAAGAATAAACAAGAGGTCAGCACGACATTAAAACACCAAGAAACAAGTCGAGCACGTAATATATACCTAGAAGCTCGAAAGCCTTGGCCTCAGTCCGATAATCAAAAAGGGCTTTAGTATTTATGTAATGAGCCGCCCGAGCAGGCTCCCCATCTTCAAAGCAGAGTATATTGCCATCCTTATCCACCAGAACAGCAGGGGTAAAGCTCTCGATGAATGCTGTCAGCGCTCGAAGAGACTTCTTGTCCTCGGAGCAAAGCTTGTCGTGCTTCACAAGGAACTGATTTATCCTATACCAAAAATGGGCGTACTCCCATTCCAAGGAAAACTTTGACATGTGACGCACCACTTCCCAACCATATTTCTTTAGCGTCTCCATCGTGACCAGAGAGCTCTTGGTCGCTTCGGAAAGGGGCTTTACGACTAGAAATCAAAATTTAAAGTTTCAGACAGACTCCGAGTAAGGCCAGGACAGCCTGCTCTACTGCATGAAAAACACCCAACTCTGCTTCAATTTCGAAGTGCTCCTCTGCAGCTGGAAGATGCAAAATAAGAGTTCCACGATAGCCCCTATCCGAAGGTAACGATACACAAATTTGAATGCTCGAATGAATGCCAGAGCATTCGGTTGGAGCCGGGCAGAACACAGTTCGAGGTGGCAAAAATCGCCCCCTGGAAATCTGTAATGGGAAAATGATACCCTGCTTCCCTAAAGGTGAATTCATACATGGGAAATCTCCTCCCAGGATACACTAAGCATATCCGGTCATTCTCCGTCAGGCTAATCTTCCTCCAAAGTGAAAGGGCAAGGATCAAATAGACCCTTCCACCACAAATCAAGTGAAAGGGCAAGGATTAAGTGCAAGGATGTCTCCCGACTCATGCCCTTATCAATGACAAGGGGTCTCAGTGAGACGCGTCCCCGATGCAAAGGATACGTCCCCTCTACTTATAAAGACCCTAAAGGGGAGAAGCCCCGCGACTACCCTAACGTGTCGTGCATCTAAAAGCAAAGCCCTCAGCTACGAGGACACCCCTGCCCGACGACAAACATAAAACAATCCCACGCAACTACCTAGGAAAATTTACAGGCATACAACATCTTAATCTTAAGTTCTATAAAGCCTTCATGAATTTCTCAAAAAATTTCATGTGTTCTTCAAGAAACAAATGAACTTCAACCAGAAAATTCATGAACCACCGATGAATTCAAGAATAATATGCAGAAACTCATACAAGTTGAAGAACTTGAATATTCAAAGGTTGAGGATGAAGATCTTGGGATGACAGGAGCAGCAGCAGAGATAACGAGATCTCCGATGATGAACGTGTTGTAGAGCGAAAGATAAGGAGGAGAGAAATCTTCGTAAAGTGTAAAATGAAATTTCACCCCCTTTATATAGGCTCCCTTGCTCGCATGGGGAAGCGCAAAAGGAAAAACGCCATCATTCCCTACCCTTGATCAGTGCATCTTTATGCACATTCTCCTATATTTTTAACTAGGAATTTCTTTATTTTATTTTGATTATTCTTATGTTTTATTATGTTTTTATATTTTATTTTATTTTTAGTTTAATTTGATTTTCGCACTTTATTTTTCAGCTTTAGCAGTCTGCACGGAAACGATCATAACTGGAGTTCCGGGAATCCGTTTGAGGCGTTCTAATAATCACCGGGAAGTTAAGAGAGAGAGCTACGACTTTCATGTAGGAGTCAAAGTTAGATACGAAACATATTTTCCTAGAATATTCGTTAAAGTTACAGCATTAGGAATTTGTTTTAGTTTTGGGTCATGTTTTGGGCCTGGGTTATGTTTTTGACCCAGTAGGGTTATGAACCGGATCCCTTGTTTTTCTTTTTAGGAGAAACCTCGTTTTAATATTCATTATTCTATTCACGAAAAAAATTAATGCTTGAGAGAACAATTGAGAACTAATCACTTTGGAGTCGGTCTACTGTAATTCAGGTTCCAACACTTGAGATTGTTATAATGTTATTATTTGTTTAATTCCGTTCAATGATTTTATACTCTTGTATGCTTAACTAAATTGTATGAAATATATTGATTCAATTTGGTTGATTGTATGATCTTAACATAGACACTTTTACGTTTGCTTAATTCATTTTTGTGTCTGAATAATCATGTTTGCTTAATTCACGAAGCTTTATACCGTTTGCTTAATTCGGACAATAGGATCATATATCTTACAAACCTTATCGCGTTTGTCATTGAGTTTCTATCCATATAGGAATGAACACTTAGAATATTAAAATTATAACAATCGATGATAGTAGGAACCGAATTGGTAGATTGACTTATTACATAATCACTTATTTCACAACAGTTTTTTTTCCAATAATCACTTTTGTTAATTACTCTTACTCATTCGAACACGACCAACCCCCCCCCCCTCCCCCTTTTATTCGATTAGTAATGATCAAGAATCTTTGAGAACGATATTCCGAGTTACTGTCGCTGTACTGCATTTTTACAAAAACACTCGTTTTGATCCGCGTGCTGCGAATGGTAAAAACAGCAAAAAAAATAAACAAACTGATCAGTTCGTGCCACGAAGGGTGTTTGCGCCGCGAATTGAGAAAAATGGACATTCTGTTTTTTGCATGTTCGAGCCGCAAACTGAGAAAGTTTTCATTCTGGTTTTTGCATGTTCGCGCCGCGACCTGAAGCGAAAAATGCAATATTTCTTTTTTTTTTGCTGTCTTTTGTGGTTTTCTTTCCTTTCTATTGGTTCTTAAAATGGTTTCTTGGTCCCCTTGGGACCTCACACCATACACCCAGCACAAACACACTTAACAAATGATAATAAATGGCAAGTGCAAAAATATAAAGAGAGAAAAAGTTTGAAATGGATACCCAAGAACTTCCTCCTTCTTTGTTAAACTTCCACTGGTTTGGTTGTGTGTTTTCTTCCTTCTTCTTTCTATGCTTTGAAGGTGCTTCTCCTCAAAGGTTCTCTATGAATTTCTATGGAACTCTCTTGATTCTTGCTGGTTTTCTTTCTCACTTTTTTTTTTCTTCTGGTTTTCTCTCTAAAGTTTCTTGCTCTCTTTCTATCTTTTCTGGTTTTTGCAATGTGTAGTGGATGTTGAATGTGTAAAGAATGACCCTTTTGTTTACAGCCCCTTCCCTTCTTATCTTATTTTTTTAGGGTTTTCCCTTCTCCCCAAACATCAGATTTTTTCATGGGGTAATGTCTCCTACCACCTTTTCTCATGTCACTCTCTTTTTGTCTCCTACCACCTATGCTGTATTTTTGCTGCACTACTCTACATTGCTGTCTTTTTTCTACTGCACTTTGTATCTTGCACCCCTTTTGTTGGCTTGTGTTTTGACAGCTCTTGTGGTCAATGCTACTACCCTTTTGACAATATTTTGAAATTCTGATTTTTAGATGCATTATCATATGCTATTCCCTTGGTCTTGTGACATGTATATTTTGTGACATGAGGCAACTTGTTACTTCTTGCATGGGGCTGCTTTGGATTACCTTCATATTGCCCATGAATAAGCATGCATAATCTTGATCTTGAAACATTCCAATGTTGAGTTAGCTCTTAAATATTTTCTTTGGATGTTTGCAAGCATAATGTTGGACATGTAAACTTGTTGGGGAATGAAAGGTACCATAGCATGAAATTAATTAGAAGCTTGGATTAAGACTAGGAGTAGCTTAATTTTCTAAGCATTACCAAGAGCTTGAAACTTTGTAACAAATGTGACACCTTTGCAAATGTCATGAAATTTCTCTTTGTAATATTCTTGAATCTAGTCTTGAATTCATGAATCTTGGACTTTGAATGATGAATTCTCTTATGCCATTATATAAAATAAAGTCTTGAATTATGCACTTGTGATCTTGACTCATGTTTTTTGCAAATTTGAACTCCACTTGACCAAGAATTTGAAACAAAATTGGATGAAGCAAACTTGAATTTGGCCTTGCATTTCATGTTCATTAGGAATATTTATCTTGAATATCCCAATATTTTTCAAGTTACTTCTTCTTGAAGTAATCTACATGAGTAGACTTTCCAACTTAGATCAAGCCTTAGGTGATGAACCTTTTCTTCCATGTATTCCATGATAGGCAAGTTATCTCGTTTGAAATGGAAAATAACAAATCGACCCAATCCGTACCCACATGCTCGATATGCAATGAACGATGTATGATATGGCGAATGTAGGATATAAAGGCTAAAGGCGAAAATGAGGGTGTGACACCCCTCAAAAAACTGCAAGAAAAGTCATTGACTCAGGTTTCTATTGGCCAACTGTTTTTAAATATGCTTATGAGACTTATCGCACTTGTAAAGAGTGTCAGATAGCAGGTACAAACATCACTCGCAA
Organism: Lathyrus sativus; assembly: GCA_963859935.3. Classification (NCBI taxonomy): domain Eukaryota; kingdom Viridiplantae; phylum Streptophyta; class Magnoliopsida; order Fabales; family Fabaceae; genus Lathyrus; species Lathyrus sativus. Next base: position 545,245,352 of record OZ012741.1, read on the forward strand.
GAGTGAAATGCCTCAGTAGGCTATGCTTTTCTATGAGGTATTCGATGTATGGGGAATCGACTTCATGGGTCCCTTTCCTGTATCGTTTGGTTTCCTTTATATTTTGCTTGCTGTTGATTATGTTTCAAATTGGGTAGAAGCTATCCCCACTAGGACTAATGACTCTAGAGTTGTTGCAGATTTTGTCAGGTCTAATATCTTTTGCCGGTTTGGAATACCGCAAGCTATCATCAGTGACCAAGGCACTCATTTTTGTAACCGCACCATGGAATCCTTGATCCGAAAGTATAGAGTTGTGCACAAAGTCTCTACTGCGTATCACCCACAAACTAACGGGCAAGCTGAGATCTCAAACAGGGAGATCAAACAGGTTTTAGAGAAAATGGTACAGCCAAACTGGAAGGACTAGAACCGTCGTCTAGAAGATACACTTTGGGCTCAGAGAACAACTTTCAAGACACCCATTGGGATGTCTCCTTATCGACTTGTTTTTGGTAAGGCATGTCATCTTCCTGTTGAGATAGAACACCGTGCCTATTGGGCGGTGAGAAGTTGTAATTTGGAGATGCAACAAGCAGGTATTGAAAAAAAACTCCAATTACAACAGCTGGAAGAGCTTAGACTAGAGGTTTATGAAAGCTCTAGGATTTATAAAGAAAAAACTAAGCGCTTCCATGATAAAATGATTTCTAGGAAGGAATTTTCTGTGGGCCAACAGGTTTTATTGTTTAACTCCTGCCTTAAGCTTATGGCTGGGAAACTTCGATCCAAATGGATTGGCCCCTTTGTTGTTACTAATATTTTCCCTCATGGTGCAGTAGAAATTAAATGTGCAGGTACTAACAAAGTTTTTAAGGTTAACGGGCAACGTCTGAAGTTATTCTATGGAAGTTCAATGCATGAAGATGTCGGTATAGAGGAGCTTTTTCTTTGGAAGCGCCTAAGTACACAACAACTTGATCAGGGAGTTGTTCTTTCCTTCTCTCTACTTTAATAATTATATCCTTTCATTGAGGACAATGCTTGTTTTATGTCTGGGGGAGGGAAACCTTTATTTTATTTGCTTTTTTTTTGTTTTGTTTTATTTTTTTTCCAGTTATAATAATAAAATAAAAAAATTGCATCTTTTTGAAAGTTCTGGGCTATAGTCTAATTTGAGATTAGTTTGCGGAGACTTGGGAAAAATTCACAAGATCGGTATCGTCTTAACACCGTAAGTCTCCTGCATATGGAAATTGATTCGAATTCTTATTATGTTTAGCCTTAAATTTCCATTCTTTGACAGCTCTTGAGTAGTTTATTTCAGCAGTCAACACCATCTCATACACACTCTACGCAGGGAAGCCGATGAATATAAGTGAGTGATCAAATTTTTAGCTTGAAAAAAAAATAAAAGGAAGAAAATAAAAGAAAGAAAAGAAAGAAAAGAAAAGTTGAAAAAATTACTCGTTAGTTGATTCAGCGGTTTCTGGTGCTGAAGTTGGTAGGGCGGATTATGGTCCGATCCCCCGCAACTACAACTGAGTCAGAAAAGGGTTAGGCCACGCAAGTACCAGAACCCCAAACAAAAAGGATCAGAGTCACTAACCGGTCGCCTTGCTATGAGTGTGTGGAGATAACGGGCTTAATGTGATTGCGCCTAAATGAAAAAGAGCAAAAAGGAGGATGAGTAAGTTAGGCTTTAACATAATAACATGATTTGAGTTGATTTCTGTATTCAGGAGGCTTATGTCTTCACAATTGTGGATTAGTGTTCCTACGATATCCTTAGTGTCTAAGATTAGTACCTATCGATGCAAACTTAACCGAAGAAGACTTGTAGCCTGGAATGAGTAATTGTTGATGTGTTTGTGCTTTCTTTGTTTTGTTTTATTTTAATTTTGCTCGGAGTGCAAAAGTTCAAGTGTGGGGGAATTTGATCAGTGCATCTTTATGCACATTCTCCTATATTTTTAATTAGGAATTTCTTTATTTTATTTTGATTATTCTTATGTTTTATTATGTTTTTATATTTTATTTTATTTTTAGTTTAATTTGATTTTCGCACTTTATTTTTCAGCTTTAGCAGTCTGCACGGAAACGATCATAACTGGAGTTCCGGGAATCCGTTTGAGGCGTTCTAATAATCACCGGGAAGTTAAGAGAGAGAGCTACGACTTTCTTGTAGGAGTCAAAGTTAGATACGAAACATATTTTCCTAGAATATTCGTTGAAGTTACAGCATTAGGAATTTGTTT